>MU191276.1:0-12948 GCA_016904865.1 Pissodes strobi | reverse complement strand
TTTTTATCAAAAAATACATGCGCATCACATTTTGCAGCCAAAAGAAGCATGCATTTGTCCAGAAAATGTATAGCCCCTTTAGGGGGCAAATAGTATTGCACGCAGCTACAACAAAATAGATATCAAATTATTTTTTCTCGTCCTGGAAACCCCCCTAGAGTTTCATGACTATATGACAAATAGTTGGGAAAATATTAAATAAAATCCAAAATAAAATTTTAACTTTCTTCACTTCAGCTAAACCATATAACTTCGATGTCACAAATTAACTGTTGCTCTATGTACCATTACTTTTGGACCACTCTATATACCGTATTCTCAGTTTTCTGAAACACTTAAAAAAAGGAGATTATATGCACTTCGAGAGGGTGTGGAAAGGACACTTACACCTCTTTCTTTTTCCGAATTAACCAGAAGTTGTCTAAAGCCGGAAACGTATTCCTACAGGTCAAACCGGAAATTCACGTCATAAAATAGATGGTTTAAAACTAAGGCAATAGAATGCAATCCATTTTCTTCAGTCAACCCGTTAGACATCTATATACTCTTATACTCCGTAAAATGTCAGTATGGTGACTTGAAAACGAGGAAGGTATCCTATATAAATCAAAAAAGAGATATTATCCCATTTAAAAAATGCAACCCTGTTCCGCTATTAGTTTTTAGGATATGCTTGACAAATAAAGAATTTTAGCTTTAAGACATCGTTGGCTCACCCTGTATATACATACAGGGTGACAATTTGAAAAAGAACGGAATTTAATATTGCCTCTACCAATGATAGTATGAAAATTTGGCGAAACACGTCAATTTACATATCAAGGGGGACAATTTTTAAGGCATTTGTTGTCGTGTTACTTTCAACCTCCTGACCCCAGGGCACCTACCCCTAAAATTTTAAATGGAAAGGGGGGTCGAATGATATATCATTTTAAAGGTTTTTCTATTCCCTTTATATTTCATGTATACCTATCTCCAACTGTTTTTGAAATATTGACAGTTGAAAATCGACCATTTACCATGTTTGACAGCCTGTAAAATCTAAACGGCTAAAGATAGAGCAAAATAGTTTGTACTTTCCTGTCTTCGTTTTTCATAAGCAATCGTTTGACACTAACTTTAGATTTAACCAGAGTTTAAATTTAATCGGAATTTCTTAACCTATGGTTAAATAAAAACTTAGTGTCAAACGATAGCTTATGAAAAACGAAGATAGGAAAGTGCAAACCATTTTGCTCTATCTTTAGCCGTTTAGATTTTATAGGCTGTCAAACTTGGTAAATGGTCGATTTTCAACTGTCAATATTTCAAAAACAGTTGGAGATAGGTATAGGACATTATACATGAAATATGAAGGGAATTGAAAGATCTTTAAAATGATGTATCATTCGACCCCCCTTTCCATTTAAAATTTTAGGGGTAGGTGCCCTGGGGGTTGAAAGTAACATGACAACAAATGCCTTAAAAATTATCCCCCTTTATATGTAAATTGACGTGTTTCGCCAAATTTTCATACTATCATTGGTTAAATGCTGTTCGTTTTCAAATTGTCACCCTGTATAATACATATAATGCAAATATTTGATTAACAAATGGAAAAATTTCCTATTATTGATTACTCAGAAAAATTTAGTCTGAGTAAACGCTTATAAGAAACTGTTAAATTTTATGTGAAAAATACAAAAATAGAAACTATTCTGAAAGAGGTGAATTAATGAGCACAACAAAAAACGAGCAAAAACCTTTTAAAGGTATAGTTTTCGATTTTGAACATAATTTTTCTTGAGCCTCTATTTGCTCCATACTTTTACTGCATTTGAGATAGTTTTCATTGCCCAAAATTCTATTTTTGTATATTTTACTAAAAATTAAATTTTTTCATGCACTAATTTTAAACACCATTTTGGAACAGTCCTAAAAGACATTTGGTGGAAGCATGGATTATACATATATGCCTTGTATGAACCGAGATATGAACACTAAAATTTATTTCTAGAATTATGTATTGACTCAGAACTTACTTGGCTGCCCCATGATGATGACTTATTTTGTTACAAATAATGTAAATTTCACTGACAAACACCTAACATGCCTGGTATACAGACTCCGGCGCAAGATTCTATTCGTTCTACTGAATGCTATAGACCCATTTTTGAAAAAAAAAATCGGGCAGCTTCTTGCAAAACTAGGGTTACCACTGAATCAGTCAGTCCTCGTACCATATGCAATTAGAACAATTATGTCGATAAATACAAATAAGCGTGGTAATTTGAATATCAATTGGCTCGTACTTATAAGTTGCAAACTTCATTCAATAAACTTTCATCGATCATAGTTTCTGGCTTTTTCAAATTCTTGCATAACTAAATATTTAGTAGAGAGTCAGTTGATTGAATATAACAATAAAAATATCGATTCAAACTTTCCATTATTTGCGAATCTTCTAAAATAGACGATTTTGGGCCAATTCAGCCATAAAAAATTCCTATTTATTAAAAAAAAATTCGACTACTCAGAAATGATATGCAAATTATAATACAATTTTTGCCTCTGTTCTATTACAACTTTCACCTAACTAACTCTGCGTGTGTGTGTTATATTTTATATGCTAAGACTTCATATATAGAAAAAAGGAGGAAGATAAAATAAAGAAGAAATATGTAGTCATTACTGCAAGATCAGTATACACATTGCTTCAACGCCTGAAGCCATTCACAAATAAGCGCCATCTTAGGTATTTATTACGCATCTTCAAAAGTCTACTTCGGTAATAGCTACTATTGCAAATATTCACACCAACCATAGGTGCTAAATGTTCCGATTTCTACTACTTATACATAAAAGTTAAAAATAAAACACAAAATGCCTTCTAATAATGTTTATTTTTTAAATAAAGTGTACAAAATAATGATAAAATAGTCAGCAGCTCCTTTTAAAAATAAAGCTAAAATTGCAATTTTCCTTAAATGTATTATGTTAGGCAAGACCTGTCTCAATATGCATTTTCTAATAAAAATATTATATTTGTATTACCATTGCTTCTAAAATGGATTTGATTCCCCCTAATAACGGCCATTACTTTCAACCACTACCGCCCTGCTGAAACCCTAAGGGCCACTACTTTGAACTCTGATTAGTCACTGTTAAATTAATCAGTGTTTCGAGTATACCTCTATGAATGTCACATACAATTAATTTAACGAGCCAAAAGCTCAAAGTAGTGGCCCTAAGGTACTATAGATGAGAGGGTCTCTCTCCTTAAATATAACAACACCCGTAACGTTTGTAATAGTTTATTAAAAACTAATTTGGACGCAAATATTTGTTCACCTTATTTAATTAACATATTACCTAAACAAATATAAACAAATAAAAGAAAAATAGAAATTCTTTTAAAGTAGAGCGAGGAAGATTGTCACAGCCTAAGTGAAATTAATCCTCAAAAAATCCGTCAATAAAATAATACACCTCTCCAGCAAGATGTATTTCCCTCCCAAACTTTTCCGTCAGTATCAGTAATGAGCAGTCTAGTTGCATCGGAAATTCTCATTAAATATGCAGAATCAGCGAAGATTTCGACTTTTTTGCCACAGCGTAGCACCTAACTCAAACCTGTTCTTTATCGTATTCAGGCCTTTCAAAGACAATGATGTCATAAAATAGTAGTATCGTCAGCAAACAGGGTAAACTAACCTTGAACGTGTAGAAGTAGCAGATCATTAACATATAACGGAGTCAGAACAAAACCGTGAGGAACCCCGTTACAATATTCAACTGTATCGAATGGTCATCATTAAAGGAGCAATATTTCATGAACCATATAGTCGAAGGCCTTATAAAGTCCGAAGAAATATAAAAGTAGCATCATTTGTAGAACGCAAATGGCAGTACATTGAGTATTTTCTGTTCCTTCTTGAGTAGGTTTTCGATAGCTTTAAAGAACTTTGGGAGCAAAGAAATTAGTCTGGAGCTACGGAGGGCATCTGTTGCATTCCTCTTTAAAAGGAGGTGTAACAATAGCCAGCTTTATGTATAGTAGTATCGTCAGCAAAAATAGGAAGCAAACCCTTATCGTGACAAAATAGCAGATCATTAACATATAACGAATCCAGAACAGAACTCTGAGGAACCCCCCTTATCTAAATTTAACTGTGCAGAACGGTCATCATTAAAGGATACAGCCTGGAGCAATATTTCATGATCTATACAGTCGAAGGCCTTAGTGATATGATAAAACACCATTGCGGCCACCTCCCCATCGATTACGCAGTGTTCGCGAGGTTCTGTAGATCACAGTCAATACATGGTAGTTGCATGATCTTGGAACAAAACTCCTTCGAATTAGTTACTAAGTTCAATTACCTTCTAAAAGAGTCTGCATTTGAATTTGCTACGATTTTCTCCAAGTCCATAAATACCTATGTCTTATGTATCTACCGTTCACCTTAATCTGATTGTAAATTTTTTCTTATGAGCCTTGATGCAGTCCCGTCTGAGATTCCTAATTCTGCATTTGTTATTCTTACAGGAGATTTTAATCTAAACTTTTGTGATAGTAGTTCCATCTTTACTATGCGCTTATGCCACTTACTTCGGTCATATAATTTATGCATGCATGTAAGCACTCCAACACGCATTGCACAATCTTCCTCCAGCACTATTGATTATATCTGTTCTAATTATTGCAAGGAAGCTGTTGAATGTTCGATCGAAAACGCTGCTTTATCTGACCATTTGTAGGTTTTTGAGCGTCGTGCAGGATGCAACACTCAAACCTGGATTTGGTCGAATATTTAGCGAAACCAATTACAATCGGTTTCATATGTTGTGAGCCTCTTCATGTGGTGGATTTGCATGAACCAATATCGACTTTCCATGGTAAAGTGATGGATATTTTCAATAATGCTTTTCCTCTATCGAAAATAAATCCCAAAATGAAATCTAAAAAATCCTGGTTTACAAAGGGGCTTAGAACTTCCTGAAAAAATCTGCGATCACTACATCTAATCAGAAAGTTTACATACCTATTTCAACAAATACCGCTCCTTATATCGTTGTCTATTTAGAATAGCTATAGAGAAATTCTACTCAAATCGTCTAATTACCTCCTCGAACGCCCAGAAGGAGTGGTGGCACATCATCAATGACATCCGGGAGAGGAACAACCGCGGCTTAGCACCACATCCTGAGATCACCCCAGACGATTTAAATAATTTCTACTGCAGCATTGCTGACAATCTGCAGCAGAGCCTTCGGCAGTCTCAAGCAAGATCCAATGGTTTACTTATCAGGGGTAAATATTCCGAATTCCTTTATCTTCTTACCAACCGAACTCACCGCAGTTAAGCAATCACTGCTATCAATTAAAAACAAGAATAGTGCTGGTGAAGATGAACTTTCTGTCAAAATTTTCCTCAATATGCCTGATGATGTGCTCTTGGTCCTAGCCCAGGCAATTAACCGACAGTGGGATATAGGTGTTTTTTCACCTTGCCTAACTACAGCCAAAGTCATTCCCATTTATAAGGAGGGAAGTTTGGATGATCCATCCAACTTCAGGCCAATCTCTCTCCTATCCACTTTATCAAAAGTCATTGAAAAGCTAGTAAAGACATGAGACATGTATGCTTTCCTTTATTTATTCAAACCGGATTCTAAGCAAAATCAATTTGGTACCAATGATGCTGTGTATCATCTACTGCAGCAATTATACACTCAAATGAATGATGGTGGAGCTTCTGCTGTTTTCTTTTGTGACCTGGCAAAGGCTTTTGACTGCGTCAGCCCAGATATCCTGCTTCAGAAGCTCGAACGTTATGACTTTAGAGGTCAGACTTTGTCCCGGCTTTCCTCTTTCTTTACGGGTTGTCGCCAGCGTGACATCATAGGACCTGCATGCTCTGATTATCAATTCATTGGATGGGGTGTTCCTCAGGGCTCAGTTTTGGGTCCTATTTTGTTTCTGCTTTACATCAATGATCTTGCAGGGATTCGGATTAGTGGTCAATTCACCATATTTGTGGATGATAGATCCATTTTGTGGCATGGTCAGGATCCTATATTACTTCATAGAACCATATTGCAGGATCTTGAGAGAGTGAAATTATGGTGCAACTCCAATCAGTTGACTTTAAATCCTACAAAGTCAAAACTTATATCCTTCAGTGGGTAACTCTCCAATTGCATGTGCATCTGAAAGCAAATTCCTTGGCATTATCATAGATAATAATCTCATGTTCGATACTCATATCAAGACCCTAGCCAATAAACTATCTTCTGCCTGCTTTGCAATCAGGGTGGCTGTTCAGGAGCTTGGGTCAGATGTTGGCAGGATGGTGTATTTTGCTCTCTTTGAATCGCATCTTCGTTATGGAATACCTTTCTGGGGAAATGGAAGCAGTAATGTTTCATGTCCCCCTCTATTTCTTCGTGAGAAAATAATGACTCTTCCTTGCCTATATATTCATGAGACTGCTTGCCTTATCATTAAAAATCGAGATAGATTTTTGGTGGATAATCCTAGGTACCCAAGCAGGAATCAAAATATACTTAGACTTCCCCAACCATCTTCCAGCTTGACAATGAAGTCTATATTTTACGAGGGTATTCATATATTTAATCATCTTCCTCAAAGTGCAAGGGTCTTTCTGAATTTAAAAGAAGGATAAAGAAGGTTCTCATTGAAAAGGCTTACTACTCCCTAAATGAGTGCTTTACAGATTGTTTCTAGGTGGCATGGGAACATAGTGGGATCATTTTCTGTTGTAAACATTTTTTATCTTACTTGTATTTTTTGTATATTTAATGCTGACTTTCACATCTATTTTATCATTTTTTCTTTCTTTATATAATATGTAAATTTGATTTTGTGTTTATTTATGTCCTATATTACATGTAAGTTTTATATTACAGTGTTTTTTGTCTATCTAACTATGTTAAGTATTAGACTTAGGACAGCTTTGTTAATGACATATGTAATGTTTCAACAATAAAGCATATTTGATTGATTGAATGATTGGTTACGACTTGTATAGGGTCCGGACGAATATAAAAGCCACCTTTTGTGAATTGGAACCCAAAATAAAGTACATTTAATAATTTATGTTCTTTTTTGAGTAGCTTTCCATTAACTTTAGACAGCAATGTGAGTAAATAAATTGGTCTGAAGCTAAAAGGGTATCACTCTCTTTAAAAAGAGGTATAACAGTAGCCAGCTTTAATAATAACAGTATCGTTAGCAAACATAGTAAACGATTCCTGAACGCGAAGAAATGGCAGACATTAATATAATGTAAATTCTTAGACGAACAAGAAAGAATATGTCGAAATTTTACTGTGGTGTTTGTGAAGCTGAAATGAGTCTGGGTGGTCCATTGAGTGCAGTCAATGTCGAACCTGGTACCATAGAGGTTGTTCTTCTTTATCTAATAAGGAATTCAATGTAATTTACTCCAATGTCAAAAAGTCCAAACAAAATCTTTGGACATGTACCAGTTGTAAACAACCTGAAGTGGGGGGCCGACGTAGCATTGGCGCCTTTTCCACAAGCGTGACCCCAAAAATCAAGTGAGTCTAAAACCACAGCCACAACCAGTAACGTCACTGGCGTCTGGGACTAATACCGACATTGAGCAGCAAATGGGCGATGTTTTGAAGAAAAGGACTATTGAAAATAAAGATGTACTAATGGTCATGCTACATATGTTCAAGGCGTTAACTAAGGACCAGAAGGATAATATGGGCACATTCCTGGAGGAGTTCAGAGATTTTAAGTCGGATGAAAATTATGCAACTAGAGGCAAAAGTTCTAAAGTTTGAGACAGACAATGAAAAAATTAAACATGAAGGGGTGCAATTCGAATCTTCACTGGAAGTTTCTAAGTTACCGAGTATGGGAGAATCAGACATATTCAGTGAAATTCGAGATCGTGCCTCTGGAGCTAACAATGTTATTATTTATAATGTCAATGAGGGCTCGTTCGATGAAACAGCTACCCGAGTGGCTTTTGACCGGAGCCAAGTAGATGGTATTCTCCAACAGCTTAGGGTCAATGGCGGAGATTACAAGGTAATAAGGCTGGGAAGAAAAGATAACTGAGGAAAACCTCGCCCAATGAAGGTTGTTTTTGCAAGCCCCAGTATTGCTTCCAACTGCGTACAAAATAAGAGAAAACTTAATGGAAATATCTTTTTTAATGCAGACCTAACAATAACGCAAAGACAACAGTACAAAAAATGTCGTGATGAGCTGCAGACCCGAAGAAACAGTGGTGAAGGTGATATAGCAATAAGATACATAAAAGGGATACCAAAAATAGTGGTAACAAATAAGCAAGCAAAAAACTAGTTCCCACCTCATTGCAAATATATTATCACAATGCTGGAGGGCTAATGGGCAGATTAAACGAATTTAAAAAATCCGTTCAGTGTTCATCATATGATGTAATAATTATAACTGAATCATGGCTTAATAATGATGTAACAGTAAATGAAACGTATGTTAACGGTTATAACACATTTAGGCAGGATCATTCTTTGACAAACACTGTTAAAGATAGGGGTGGTGGAGTGCTGATTTATGTTAGCAAAAAATTTAAATCTAGTCTTATCAAATGTGATACCAGTATAGAACATTTGTTTGTACACGTAACTAGAGGATCATCAGAGCTAATTTTTGGTGGTGTGTATATACCTCCCAAATCTTGTGTTGAGATTTATGGGTCACATTGTAAGACAGTTGAAGAAATGTGCGCATTGCACCCTGATGCTAAATTGTGCATTTTCGGAGATTACAACCTTCCAGAGGCTACGTGGGAAAATGATGATATAGGAGTTACAGTGAGTTGCCCCTTGAACTCCCCAGCTGTGATACTTACTGAGTATTTTACGTACCACAATCTATACCAAAATAACAAGGTTCCTAATTTGCAAAATGTTTATTTGGATATACTGTTCTCACACTACAGTGATATCAAGGTCGAACCAGCTAGTGATTTGTTAATTTGTAATATTTTTTATCATATAGGTTACTGTTTTGAATTGGGAGTCTGTTCTAATGAGGTTAAACAATGTTTAAAGCAGGATTTTTTGTATTTGGATTTTAGAAATGCTAATTATATTGGCCTTAATCATTTCTTTGGCTCTGTGCAGTGGAAGGATTGCTTCGACTTGGTAAATGTTAATGAAGCTCTGTTAAATTTTTACTCAATCTTGTTCCATGGCATTGAAATGTTTGTCCCTCTTAAGCGTAAAGTCAGTATCAATTTTCCTCATTGGTTTAGCCCAGAGCTGAAGAATGCAATTATTGGAAAAAAGGCAGCACATACTGCATTTAGGGTGACTAAATCACAACATATATATGAACCGTTCTCAAATTTAAGATCTCTATGTAGCTTATTATGGGAGAGATGTCATCATTTGCATATTCAAAGAATTGAGGAAAACCTAAATAGAAATCCGCGTGGTTTCTGGAACTACGTGAATGGTGGGTCTCACTCAGGTGATCTACCTGATGAAATGTACTATTGTAACAGGTCTGTGAGTGGTGGGCAGGAAATAGCTGATTTATTTGCTGAGTTTTTTTCTACAGTTTATGTTAAGAGCAACGTTCTGGTCCCAACTTACAGACTTGAAAAAACTGGAGACGTATTGTTGAGTGAGTTTGGTTTATCCGAAGTGTTTGATGGCATTTGTAATCTGCAGGATAAGCTCTCGTCCGGGCCTGATGATATACCTAACTACTTTCTGAAGCGTTGTGGTTACACTCTTACATTGCCCATAACTAGGTTATTCAATATGTCAATTAATCTTTGTGAATTTCCTGTCCTTTGGAAGAGTGGTTTCCTGGTTCCTATTTTTAAGTCTGGCAATAGACAGGACATACAGAATTACAGAAGTGTATGCAACCAGTCAAGCATGCCTAAGCTTTTTGAGTCCCTTATATATGATCAGTTTAGTTTTATGTGTAAAGAGATAATAATAAGCGAACAGCATGGTTTTGTTAGGGGGAGGTCTACGGTGACAAACTTGTCAGATCTTTTGAGGGCTTTGGAGAAAGGCTATCAGGTAGACTCGATTTACACTGATTTCTCCAAGGCCTTTGACAGGATCGATCATGGTTTTCTTTTGGCAAAATTAAAAGCGACGGGTTTTAGGGACAATACTATTAAATGGTTAAATAGTTATCTGGAAGATCGATCTATGAGGGTAAAAATTTATAGTTTTGTCTCTGGAGAATTTACGTCCACTGCTGGGGTACCGCAAGGAGCTCATATAGCTCCCCTTCTTTTTAATTTGTTTGTAAACGACATTTTTAATTATGTCCAGAAGTCGAAATTTTTGATGTTTGATGATGATGTCAAAATTTACAATATAATAAGTGATCCGATTGACTTATGGTACCTTCAGGAGGACTTGAATAGGTTTGCAGTGTGGGCTAATTTGAACTCATTAAGCCTTAATGTCTCTAAATGTCACTATATATCTTTTTTTAGGAGAACCAGGAAATTCAATTCCTTGTACAGTATCAATAATAGTGCGTTGCAGCTTAGGCACAAAGTTAGGGATCTGGGTGTTTTGTTTGATGAACAGATTAATTTTGTAGAACACATAAACTCGGTTACATCCAGAGCCCTGAAGGCACTAGGTTTTATTTACAGAAACACCTCATGTATGTCAGTTGGTGGATATAGGCTTGTATATTGTACTCTGGTTAGATCTGTATTGGAGTATGCAGCTATAGTTTGGTCGCCATTTCATGATGTTCATAGAGTTAGGCTGGATAAAGTCCTGAACAAATTTTTACGTCAAGTATCATTCCGATATAGTATTCCAATTTGGAACCATGATTATGCTCCTATTCGGAGAATTCTTAACATGGATACACTTAGTGATAGAAGGTGCTCATCTGATTTGTGTTTTCTTTTTAAAACGATAAACGGTTTAATTGTCTGCCCTGCATTGTTAGAGCTCGTCAACTTTAGGGTTCCCGGGAAATCTTTAAGACATACAGATCCGTTTCTCATTGATTTTCATGGAACCAACTATGGCGGCAACTCCTCCTCCTGAGTAGAGCAATGAGATTTCTGAATGAACACAATGATATTGACCCATTTGTTTTGTCTTTTAGTTGTTTTAAGTATAAAATATTGAGCAGACTCTAGCATAGCTTGTTTAAGCTGTTGATATTTGTAATAACTGTTACCTGTTCTTAAGTTCTAAATTTACTGTTTTATAAAGTTAGTCATAGATATAATGTTGTATGTAAGAGATTGTAATGGGGTGATCCCGATGTATTGCATAAATAAATAAATAAATAAAAATAATAACGAACCCAGAGGATCCCCCGTAACACTAATCAACTGTGCAGAATGGTCATCACTAAAGGATACAGACTGGAGTAATATTTCATGATTCATATAGTTGAAGGCCTTCGTGACATCACAAAACACAACAGCGGTACCCATCGACTAGTGTGTCACTTTATAACTTGAACTTTTAATAATTAATCGTTTTTATTCACATTAATTATGTTCATGAATTTAAACCCTCAGTATTTCAGCAGATCACTCCTAATTGAAGTTGAAAGTAATGGCCGCAGAACCTTCCCAAAGTACCTATCAAAGTCTGGTAGTTATGTACTAAATAGTTCATTTAGCGACCCCACAAAATAGTCGGTGTCTTAACTGTACGAAAATCTGTTTATTATTGCACGATTAATTCACGAGATTGCCAAATAAGGTTAACATAATTGAAAATAGTAGCTTCAAACATCAATGCATTTTTTAAACACACAAGAGGCTTTTAAACTCAATCATCAGCTGCCCAATTGTTAAAAATACAATACTTATTGTAATTACGATAGGAGTGTTCTACAAATCAAGCGACAAATTTTATAAAACATGAATCGCGTGTACTTACTCAGTCCAGGTTGCAACATATTGTTGAATGAACTAGGCGAATTGCTTCTGTTATCGGGAGATTGTTGTCCCGTGGGTTGCTTGACCTTGCTCAGGTCAGGCCTCAAAGGCTCGGCCTCCAAGGGGCCTGCGAAAGCGTTCTGATTGGCGTCGTCCTGTCGGATAGGGCTCATACCAGCTTCGCCCTCCATGTCTTGAATTTTCACGAATCCAGGCTTGATGCCCTTAGGCAAAACTGAAAATCTTATGAAGTGTTTTTTACCGTGGATGATACAAGGTTTAGGAAGACCACCAAATTCAACATTAAAAGGAATATCATTTATTAAAACTCTTTTCAATGCATCTACAAACTTTAATGTACACGGCTGGCCATCCACTACAAACTTTTGTACTTTGCCGTCAAGAAACACAGGAACCATTAGTTTAGCGTTAACGATCAAGTTTATTTTGCCCACTACTAGGTCAGTCCTTTTCTCGTCTCCAATTTTAACTTGTGGGGGAGGTCCATCCAACGTTACAATCATATTGATACCGTTCACGGTTATGTGAATCGGAGGACCACCGAAGAAACACTCGAAACCGATGTCGTTGATGAATATTTCGCGACTGGGCACACCAAGTTTGACCCGGAATGGGAACCCATTGACTAGACACTCTTTGTAATCGTCCTCGAACGACAACACGTAGCTTTCGTTGTTATTAAAGATGACGCGTCGCGCACTGTTTTGGAAGGAAATCTCACGCGGATCGTCATAGTTCATGAAAATAATCGCGGTCTCGTTATAGATTCTAATGTCTCTTGGAATACCGTCAATGTTTAAAGTCTTGTTCTCATCTTGATGGTGCGTCAGCTCTTGAGAGCCGCCGTATTCTTGTCCTGGGCTTCTAGAGGACTCATCCTCCAGAGGCAAAAACTCATGATGAGGCTGAGGAACAAAGGGACCACCGTGGGGAGGGGGACCTCTCCACCTAGGCTGAGGAGGTTGGTTCATCCACGGCCTAATGGGTGGTCTCGGTTGAGGGCCTTGCA
>MU191275.1:22022-36843 GCA_016904865.1 Pissodes strobi | reverse complement strand
TGCACGTACTGCAGCCCCGTCAGGAACGGCCCTGTGAGTGTCTATGGTTTATTTTTTTATCCTATCTCTAATGTATGATGTAACCTTTTCTTACATATTACAAATCTATACATAGATATATCTTATTATAAGTAAACCCAACATACCTATACATAATAAGTTCTTTAAATAAATAATTTCGATTTATTTACTGATTCATGAAATAATTTACTTCTCCATGCTCCCGTACTATAAGATATTATCCGAGAAGATAAAACCGTTGTCTTCTCGGATTATGCTGCTTTAATGTCAAACGAGAGTCATTCAAGGTCATCGAAAACGGGTCCATCGAGATCAAAAGAAGATCAAAGACGCCGCCGCCGGCTGTCGCTTCTCAACAGTTTAGTATTTTCGGGTTTGATGCTGATCAAAATGCCACCTTACAAGTTTAAAAATTCCGAATACTTCCGAAGATTTTTGCAAAAAACCGAATATTCACAATTTAATTTTTATTTTTTAATGACTCTATTTGAATAGATATAACAACATAAATTTGACATATAAATAAGAATAATTACAGGTATTGGGAATAGGACAACAATAAAAAACGTATTTATTCGTTCAGCGACGTTTCGATGATATATTTCAATTATTTCATCTTCTTCAGACTAAAAATAGAAACATATAAATGAAAACTAGGTATACATTAAGGTGAAAAAAATTAAATATACATAAATCAAGAGACACAAGAGTTAGGTCAATTAAATCAAAAAACAACAAACACAATTACTTAAAAAAAATTAATTAAGTCAGTTGTAAGACAACCTACCTTCCAAATATTACGTCATTGCATGTATTAAATATAGGCAAGCAGGCATTTTTAAAACCATACAGTGGTGTACATCACAGGTTAACATAAACACGAAGAACACAATTAAAATTTAGATTAACAGAAAAATTAAAATATGCTTAAATATTATAGGACTCCACAGAACAATTAATCTATACATCACAGCAATCGAGATCAGTCTGGTTAAAAAAAAAAAAGTAAATAAACAATATCGCCTTGTTATCGCGATGGAATGTGGTGGACCCATGAGAGCGGTATTAACTACGTACTTTTACTTGCTCTACGCAGTTACTATAGATATTGCTAAGATTCGCTACGTCCGTCCTTATATTAATATTGTCTGTGATCCGTATAAAAATAATCTCGCTTACACAACGTTTGAAGTAGTTGGGTTCGCTATCCAATACCTTCACCTCATCAAATTTAAAAACATGGCTAGGTTTAAAATGATGTTCAGCCAGTGCAGTTTTTTCTAACCGGGTGCGATATTTTTCCTGGCAATCGTATCCATGTTGTTTCAATCTATTTCCCAATTTTTGTTTGGTTTGACCTACATATGTTTTGCCACACGAGCAGGGTATGGAGTAAATGAGGTTGGACTGATTCTTTATGGGAATAGAATCTTTTAGTTTTGAAAATAATTTAGATATTGTTTTTATGTTATAAAAAGCCAACTGAAAATCATTATTTTTAAAAAGTTGTTTAAATTTGTAAGAAAGTTGAGGGATAAACGGTAACTTAAAATATCTAATTTATTTATTAGTGAGTAAATTGTTTTTATCCGTTGCTGTTCTACATTTTTATTTATTGAGAGTTGATGGTTTTTTAAAATGTTGTTTAATTTATTTATATTGACAAGTTTAATTTTGTTAAAATGATTATGGTAATTTTTCTTTAGCCTTTCTATGAAATTGTCGTAATAAATATTTGGAAGTAGCTGTCTTACCCTATCCTTATCTTTATGCAAACTATTTTCCAATGTGTTGATTTTCCAAGCAAGGACTCTACCATATAATGGATCTTAACTTTCCTGGGGAATTTTTTAACACCATTAAAGTAATGTATGGTATAGAGGCATATAGACTGAGTAAGGACGTCACCAATAATACACGCAAGATAGCATCTTTAAAAAATCGACTAATATTTCTGCTGCAATGCAGAAATAGAGAAATTTTTCCTGAGCACATTAAAAACAACACAAAATGCTTAAATGCGTTAATGATTGAGGAGCACCCGTATAGAAGAGAAACAGAGCAGATCAACAATAGGCTTCGACGATCTATCCTGAACATTGAAATTAAAATTACCGTTTGGAAAATCAACACATTGGAAAATAGTTTGAATAAAGATAAGATAGGGTAAGACAGCTACTTCAAAATATTTATTGCGACAATTTCATAGAAAGGCTAAATAAAAATTACCATAATCATTTTAACAAAATTAAACTTGTCAATATAAATAAATTAAACGACATTTTAAAAAACCATCAAACTTTACTACCTAATCAGTGTAATAGTAAAAAGTTAATTTTCAATTATACAGACGTTGCTCTACCAGAGAATGTCAATAATATTTTAAGCTTAGGACCTAATTTTTCTTTACCCTTGACAAAGAATGATGTATCAATTCCCAAAATAATTAAAGACGTTGAATACTGCATTGCATCCACTAACTTTGACGAAATTAAGAAAAATGAATTAAGAGCTTCATCTACCAACGTTCTAACAAACTTTTTTAATGCTAATCCTCAACATAGTAATCCATTCATAATAAAACAATATAACGAAACAAAAACTTTTCTTAAAAATCGTTCAGATATTTTAGTTTGTAGATCGGATAAAGGGAACAGTACTGTCATTATGTACAAACATGAGTATTTTGATTCTATGAATAGTATGCTGCAGGATACGAGTACCTATCGAATATTGGCTAATGATCCAACATGTAAATTTGAAAGATTGGCAAATAGTATTGTCTCTGATTTGTGTAAGAATAAATATATCTCACAGCAAGTCATTAAAACGTTACAATTCGGTGCCTCCTAAGCTATATGGTCTGAGAAAAACTCATAAAACTGCTTTAAGTTTGAGGCCAGTGGTGAGCTGCATTAACTCTCCATCTTATAATGTGGCACAGTTTCTACATAAAATTCTTTCACCAGTTCTAAGTCTTTCTCTGTATAGTGTTAAAAATTCTTTTCAGTTCGTGGATTTTATAAAGGATATTGTTTTACCACCTAACTATGTACTAATATCATAGCCTAAAGAAAACTATAGCCGCGACACTCGGCTCGTTTAGTGGGGTACGGAATCAAATTTTCTCCGTGAAGCTCAGTGAAGGGAGGACACCACGCAGTTGGAACTCGATGCCAATCATACGCGCTTACCTGGGCCGGAGTGCAATAAATTTTCATAGGAATTAAAATAGAAAAGGATTCGTTGTTTGGGTAAATAGACGTTATGCGTATATATTGTTTTGTTTGTATGTTATATAAATAAGTTAATGTTTATGTGTTAAAATGGGAAAAGAACGGCAGAATTAAGCAGCTAGTTAGTTTGTTTATTTAAACTTAAATTTGATCATAAGGTATAGGAATCGGTTCAAATGACTAAAATAAATTGGAACTAACTGAAACCAACCGAAAGTTAATTGAACGACTAACCAAAGCTAGCCAAAAGTAACCATAAGCTCCAAAACAGGCTAAACCGTACCTATCGTAATAGGTTACAAAAATTAAAGTAAGTTAAAACTAACCAAAACGAAAGGAATTTAAGCGACTAACCAAAAATATTAAATTTGCTTATAACGTATAGGAACCGATTCAAATAACTAAAATAAATTGGAACTAACTGAAAGTAACCGAAAGTTGATTGAATGACAAAACAAAAGTAACTAATAGCACAAAAACGGACTAAAACGTATCGGAACAGATTAAAAATGTTAAAGTAAATTAAAACTAACTGAAATTAACCGAAAGTTGATTGAATGAAAGTAAGTTAAAACTAACCCAAATTAGCCGAATTTTGGCGACTAACCGAAAGTAATCAAAAACTTTAAAATTGGTTATAACGTATCGCAACCGG
Source organism: Pissodes strobi (assembly GCA_016904865.1). Taxonomy (NCBI): domain Eukaryota; kingdom Metazoa; phylum Arthropoda; class Insecta; order Coleoptera; family Curculionidae; genus Pissodes; species Pissodes strobi. Next base: position 32,931 of record MU191275.1, on the reverse strand, counting down.
TTCATATGATTTAAATAAATTAAAACTAACTGAAATTAACCGAAAGTCGATTGAGCGACTAACCAAAAGGGCTAAAGCATATCGTAACAGTTTAAAATTATTAAAGTAAGTTGAAACTAACCCAAATTAACCGAATTTTGGCGACTAACCTAAATTAATTAAAAACATTTAAATTGGTTATAACGTATCCGACTATTATATATTACTAAACTAAATAAAAACTAACTGAAATTAACCCAAAGTCGATTGAACGACTAACCAAAACTAACCAATAGCATCAAAAAGGGCTAAAACGTATCGTAACAGATTAAAAATATTAAAATAAGTTGAAACTAACCAAAATTAAGCGAATTTTGATGACTAACTTGAATTAATTCAATAACTAAAATAAACTGAAAGTAACCAAAATTTGATTGAAAGACTAACCAAAACAAACCAAAAGTAACTAAAAGTACCAAAACGAGCTAAAACGTATCGGAATAGCTTAAAAATAATATTAAGTAAGTTAAAACTAACCCAGATCAATTCAATTTTGGCGACTATCCTAAACACTAAAATTGGTAATAACGTATCGGAACCGAAAGTAATCGATAGTTGATTGAACGACCCAGTTTTGGCGGCTAACCAAAACTAACCAAAAATATTAAAATTGGTTATAATGTATCGGAACCGGGGTTCAAATGATTAAATAAATTAAAACTAAACGAAAGCTGATTGAACTAACCCAAACTAACTAAAAGCACCAAAATGGACTAAAACGTATCATAAATTACAAAATTTAAAGTGCCCAAAAAGAGTCGAAAATTAATAATATGGAAACATTCATAAAATATATACGAAGGGTACAGGAGAAAAATGATCTAAGCGCCATTTCCATAGGAAACTTTTATTATTGATTTCACAGAAAATTTTATTCTTGATAAAAGTTGGTGCTTGGAAAAAAACTAATTTTGACAAAGTTAAATTAAGACTAAGTATTACAGGGTACTTAAAAAATACAAAAATGGTGGTTAAAAAAACAAAAACTTAGGAATATCGGAAAAGCTTCTATAGGAAAAATAAAGCTCCTATTAAGGTAAAAATAAAAGTCAAATACCATTTTTTCCAAAAGTGCATCGTTGCTGAAAAAAATAAGGAGAAAATTAAGAAATAGCGGGTTCTTTCAGTAATTAAAATGGATTTTCTCCACGGTGCTCTTTTGGAAAAAATGGTATTTGACTTTTATTTTAATCTTAATACGAGCTTTATTTTTCTGTAGAAGGTTTTCCGATATTCCAAAGTTTTTGATTTTTTAACCATCATTTCTGTATTTATTGAGTACCCTGTATAACTTATCTTTAATTTAGCATTGTCAAAACTAGTTTTTTTTCAAACATCAACTTTTATCAAGAATAAAATTTTCTGTGAAGTCAATAATAAAAAAGTTTCCTATGGAAATGGCGCTTAGATCATTTTTCCCCTGTACCCTTCATATGTATACACATTTTATAGAAATAACATGTTTCTAATTTTTTTATTAGTCTTACAACCATTTCATCATTTAGCCATGTTGATTTTAGTTAGACAATATTATTGAATTATATTTCAATACAAAAGGTCTTAAAAGAGCGGGACATATTTTCCGATTTTCGAATTCTTCTAAAAATTCTAGAAAAATTTCATGTAGCATGTCGAATAGCATCCCTTTCATTTAAAGAATTTGATCTGTTTAACTTAGCGCGAAACGATTTGCATCTTCTTATCTTAGTTATTTAGTAATTATCTAGATATACGAAATTTTCGGTTTGGTGGGGACGTGGAAGATAAGAAAGTGCAAAACGTTTCGTTTGACAATAAACAGTTCGTATTCTACCATAAAGGCGTAAGACTCAAAAACATTGTTTTTGCTGGTTGTTTTTCGCAAAAGTCGATCGTTATCCACATATATCCATTATTTCAGATTTGATCAGCACTTTGATATCATTTTGATTCGCTGTACCTTTTTTGGTTTTAAAGATACGAAGGTAAACAAAAAAGCAAAATGTAGGGTTGGTAGCTAAGTTTTTTCTAGATTACATATAACACAAACCCCAATAATTTCCTGACATAAAAGCCTACTTTATATATTTTTTAAATAGAACACCCTGTATATTACTACATTTTTGGACTCTCTAGTGAAATCAAAACACATGTCGTGTATAATATCCTATACCTATCTTTAGCTAATTACGAAATATTGACAGTTGAAAGTCGGGCATTTTGACAGGCTCCAAACCGCACGAGATCAAAGAAAATGGTTTGCACATCTCTATCTTAGGTTTTCATAAGCTATCGAATGACAGTGGCTTTCAATTTAACGGGAGGTTTAAAAGTTCCGGTCAATTTTATTCGCGGGTTAAATTCAAAGTTACTGTCATTTGATAGCTCATGAAAACCTAAGACAGGAATATGCAAACCGTTTTCTTTGCTCTCATGCGGTTTAGATTTCAAAGCCTATCAAAATGTCAAAATGCACGACTTTCAACTGTCAATATTTCGTAAACACCTAAAGAAAGATAGGTATAAGATATTATACACGAAATGTGTTTAGACTTCTCTAGAGATTCCAAAAATGTAGTAATATACAGGGTGTTCCATTTAAAAAATATAGAGTGGGCTGATATGTCAGAAAATCGTTAGTGTTTTATTTTATATGTAACGTAGAAAAATATTTGGCTACCAACCCTACATTTTGCTTTTTTGTTTAACTTGATATCTTTAAAAACAAAAAAGTTACAGCGAATCAAAATGTTATCAAGATAAATTGAACGCACAGTACAGGTTGCTCCGATTTGGCGTAATTGTGCACTTCATGCATAAACTAGTTCGTGAACTATAGCCAGATCAAAAATTTACTTTCATTTCACCATCTTGACAATATTTTTATCTAGCGAATAAAATGAAAAAGCTGTTACGAAAAAATATGCAAAATCGTACATAATACGTTTATAAAATTGTGCAAGTTGCTAAGAATCTATATAAAACAAAATTATGTACTTATATAAGAATCTTTTTTTAGCTTAGAAGAGAACAACTAGATAAATCAAAATTTTCAAAATTATTATTGCAGATCTTCACAAGTTCGTCTAAAACCGTAACTACTTATGCAAAATAAAATCTCATATAAAATAACTTTTGTTGTGTACAGATCTTGTTGATATTTAAAGATTAACTTGGAGCTTATATTTATATTCTATTATAGTTATATTCAGCATTCAAGAATGCTGTACTTACTACAAGTAATCTACATTCGCCATTCTTAATTTCACTTCAAAAGACATTTTTAACTATTTCTTTTAGGTGTAATGTTTAAATAAATATCCGGCTCTCTTTATGCAGCTTTTTGGATCAAAAAAATGGTTAATCTCTACTCGAAATAAACAGTATTTTATAAATCATATATTTTGTGATGAAAGTTTAAATAAAATAATAGGGGAGAGTAACAATTTTAGTATATAACGTCCCAAAAAATGTTAGTACGGCTCACTTCACTAATGATTGCCGGGGGGTTGACGTCAAGTTAGATTTATTTATTTCCTCCCCACTACATAGTGATAAAGTTGGTCCTCGCTTCTCAAAGGTGCCGCGCTTAAGTGTCGCAGCTATACTTTTCTTTAGGCTATGCTAATATCACTCGATGTTGTTTCTCTATTCACTAATATTCCCAAAGAACAGGTTAATAAAATAATCAGAGATAAATGGGGAACAATTAGGGCATACACAGACATACCAAAAGAAACTTTAATTAAGCTAGTCATCTTTTGTTTCGATACAAGCTATTTTAGCTTTGATAACAAAATCTTTCAACGACTCGATGGGACTGCTATGGGAAACCCTGCAAGCCCAATTCTTGCATCCCTAGTAATGGAAGATTTAATCTCTGAGGTATGTAGAAAAACCCCCTTTGTTATCTATCCCTTTTATAAAAATTTATGTAGATGACACAGTTTTAGCGATCCCTAGAACTGAAATTAATTCAATAATTAAGTATTTTAATAGCTAACATGCAAAATTGAAATTCACCATAGAAGCTGAATCAGATAATAAGGTCCCTTTCTTGGATGTAATGCTGTATAGAGAAATTAACGGAACAATCAGAACAAACTGGTATAGGAAACCTACTAGTTCGGGGACACTACTGAACTTCTTGTCAAATAATCCTGTTCAACATAAAATCAACACTCTCCGAAACCTATTTCACCGAGCAACAAACCTTAGCCATGAATCATTTCATGAGGATAATTTGCAGGTTATCACTTCCCTATTAATTCAGAATAACTACCCAACATCATTTATATCACAAACTCTCAATAAATAAAAATGTAGAACAGCAACGGATAAAAATAATTTACTCACTAATAATGAAATTAGATATGTTAAATTGCCGTTTATCTCTCAACTCTCCTACAAATTTAAACAACTTTAAAAAATAATGATTTTCAGTTGGCTTTTTATAACATAAAAACAGTATCTAAATTATTTTCAAAACTAAAAGATTCTATTCCCATAAAGAATCAGTCCAACCTCATTTACTCCATACCCTGCTCGTGTGGCAAAACATATGTAGGTCAAACCAAACAAAAATTGGGAAATAGATTGAAACAACATGGATACGATTGCCAGGAAAAATATCGCACCAGGTTAGAAAAAACTGCACTGGCAGAACATCATTTTGAAACTAGCCATGTTTTTAAATTTGATGAGGTGAAGGTTTTGGATAGCGAACCCAACTACTTAAAACGTTGTGTAAGCGAGATGATTTTTATACGGATCACAGACAATATTAATATAAGGACGGACGTAGCGAATCTTATCAATATCTATAGTAACTTACTGCGTAGAGCAAGTGACAGTACGTAGATAATACCGCTCTCATGGGTCCACCACATTCCATCGCGATAACAAGGCGAGATTGTTTATTTACTTTTTTTTTCAAACCAGACTGATCTCGATTGCTGTGATGTATAGATTAATAATTGTCCTGTGGAGTCCTATAACATTTAAGCATATTTGAATTTTTCTGTTAATCTAAATTTTAATTGTGTTCTTCGTGTTTATTTTAACCTGTGATGTACCACTGTATGGTTTTAAAAATGCCTGCTTGCCTATATTTAATACCTGCAATGACGTAATATTTGGAAGGTAGGTTGTCTTACAACTGACCTAATAAATTTTTTTTTAAGTAATTGTGTTTGTGATTTTTTTGATTTAATTGACCTAACTCTTGTGTCTCTTGATTTATGTATATTTAATTTTTTCACCTTAATGTATACCTAGTTCTCATTTATATGTTTCTATTTTTAGCCTGAAGAAGATGAAATATATCATCGAAACGTCGCTGAACGAATAAATACGTTTTTTATTGCTGTCCTATTCTCGCTACCTGTAATTATTCTTATTTAGATAGAAGCAAGGACGCTACCATATAATGGATCATAAATTTGACATTTTCATTGTTACTTTTGCTGTTCTTCATGGTGGTGTTTTCAGATTTTCAAGCTGACTTATCGTCTTTGAGCTGCCATCATCAACTTTGTTTTTCTAAATAGGGCCCTGAATTTTGATTACGGATTTTAAAAGCTTCTAAGGTCCCAAAACCAATGATGTATCGCACTTATTCGAAAAATTCATATTAGCGACATTTTCCATAAGAACTCATGTGTTAGAGAGAGATAGTAAATACATTTTTAATAGGATTAAAGACAAGAACCTTTTTTTACGCATTAACGCTTTGCATGAAGAAAGTTTAAAAGCTATCATAAGAAGTGGTTAATAAATAATATAATTATTAAAGTGTCAACCCTCAAACCATAGGCTCTAGACTCTAGGCTATATTTTTAGCAATTTACCCAAGTAAATAGTTGTGTGGGAATAGATTTGGAACAAAAAATAAATTGTTGTGTCGCACTTTTTCGAAAAAATCGTTTTAATGATTTCCTGGTAAGATCTTACCAAAAAAAATTGTTTTCTGTCTCTCTCTAACACATGAGTTCTTATGAAAAATGCCATTAATATGAATTTTTCGAATAAGTGCGATATAACATTGATTTTGGGACCTTAGGAGCTCTTAAAATCCGTAATAAAACATCCAGGGCCGTATCTAAAAAAACAAAGTTGATGATGACAGCTCAAGGAGAAAACGTCGGTTTGAAAATCTAATAACACCATCTTGTAGAACAGAAAAAGTAGAAATGAGAATGTGAAATTTATTTTGTTATATCTATTCAAATGGAGTCATAAAAAATTAAAAATTAAATCGCGAATATTCGGTTTTTTCAAAGTGTTCGGAATTTTTAAACTTGTAAGGAGCGCAACTTTGCCTCTCTTTAACCGACCTCGTATCTCTTCTAGTTCCCGAGATCCCAATGATGAGACTCGAATTTGGGACACCCTGTACATGTATACAAAAATGATGATATGTTATTGTTTACTTGTTAGAGACGGTGACCTCTTTCGTTGTGTAATTGGCTGCGGTGCATTTTTCGGTTTCGCCGGACAGCTGGGATGCGGTCTCAGCAGACTTAATACGTCATGCTTATTTGAAATTATTAAGTATATTTTTGTTGGAGAATAACTCTACAGTGCGGCAGGAATAGCTAATGGAGATCAAACAATTGAGCTTGCCTTTTTTTTTAAAAAAGGCGTGATATCCTAGTGTTTCTATATTAGATAGTTGAAATTATTTATACTTTAATTAGGTAACATCCTCCGCCTAGAGAGATTCTCCATCGATCACAGTACAGCAACGGTTCTGCCTTCCATTACTGCTGACCTTTACGGAGCTTACGATGACAACATTCCGTCGTAATTCTTCTCGGCTAGGTACAGCATGACATTCGATAGTTTGTATCGCGCCATATTGAACACCAAATTAAAATAACTACATTGGTTTAGGAGACGGTGCCTTGACATTGTCCGTAATTATTTTAAAAATAGTCATTAAAAAACAACATTTATTGGATTTTGTTCTTATTGATTATCTTTCAGGGGAGTCCCTCGGGGTAGTAATCAAGGTCCGCTACTTTTTTTCTATCCATACGGCAGGTTCTTCTCAGCTTCTGAAGTACGGTAGTATTCTTCAGTATGCTGACGACACTCATCTCCTTTTTTCTTTTAATTCAGATCAAATTGGTAATGCAACAGAAGATATTAATATGGATCTTCAGATGGTGCCAAGGATCTCAAATGCTCAGGTCTTAAATGATTGGTTATCTGTATAAATAACAATCTCTTTAATTTAAGAGTAAGGCTTAAGCGTTTTGTTGTAGTCAACTCCTGTTAAGCTTGGTGTGTTGTTGGATAGCGAGTTAAGATTTAATAGCCATATATCGTCAATTATTCAAAAGTTAATTTTTATATTAAAATTGCTTTATGCCCACAACAACATTCTGGATCCGAATATTAAATTAAATTTAACGGATTCTTTGGTACTTTCACATCTAAATTATTACAAAATTGTCTATTGACTGAGTTTAACTCTTAGTTAAGCGAGCCTCCACTCTCAAATCGTTTACTAACTTATTAGAACTGTAAAACGTAAGACAATACGATAATATTTTGTCTAAGTTACCATATATTATATTAATGTAATATTGTAGTTGCTTCAGAAGTCACCCTTTGTCTCTTTTCAGCAATATCGATATTACTGGAAAGCGACTCTTCTATATAACTCTCTGCCACAGTAGATGACTTTTATCCATTGTGGCGTTTGAGTGTGTTAATACCGCTTCAGCATTTGCCAAAAGAGTTGCAGATAACCGGGGCAAGGCATGTCCCGTATATAAATTAGAGTTATAAGTCAAAAAATCGGGCAACAACATTAAGGATCTTTGATAGCTTCGCCAGGACATTGATGTGTGCGTTTTCTATTTTGAAAATCGAAAAAGAATTTTTATGTTGCACATTTTGAGGTCTTAAATGAGACTATTTTCTAATTAACTCAGTTGGATTTATGCAAAACCTTCATTTAATACAGTGGAGCTTCTTGTTTTGTTCGTTTTATTATCAGGAATCATGATAAGGAAATACTAAATGCTACCCTTTGTCCCCTACATTTTCTATGTTTAGGTAGGTCAGTTCGTGTTGCGTAACGACAAGCGCCAGAAGCTCCTAACATCAACGCCACCTAAAAATATAATAAATAAGGTCAATAGGTACTTATATTAATTTTTTATGATAATAATACACACCTACCTTATTCAAAAAATGAACTTCGTCTAGAGTCTAGAGGTTCACGCAAAAATTCTTCGATTTGTTCTCTTTCTAGAATCTTAGATTTTTAGGCAGGAAAATATCTTTCTATTGAAGACATATGACATCAATTCACAATTATTTAAAATCTGAAATGAGAAAATTGAAATAAGCAACATATAAAGTGTCATTATTTATGAACGAACTAGAAACTTTAACGAAAATAGTAAACACATATTTAAAGTATAAAACCCAGAAAGTTCAATGAACTAAAACATTTTCAAATCCAAAATAGACAATATAAATCTATTGGTGATGACAGTAATACTTTAAATAATTTTAGGCGAGAATCTTATTTATTCGTATTAATTATTAAACGATACCGAATGAAACATACATATGTTTGATTGTATCCAAGAAAAACTTATTGATGAAACAAAGATTATGGTTAGTTTGAGTTGGTTAAGTCTTGGCAGTAGGTTACAATTGCGGTGAAATAATGCAGTCAAACACATCAGTAATAATACCAATTTAACCCAAACTGGAAAACCTTGTCGTGGTATCAATATAATACGAGCGCGAGAAACATTTAGAGCAGGGCGTTCGGGAAAATTAAAATACATTATGCACTTAAAACGACCAGAATTACTTAAAGGCGCCATGGCTAGTGTAGCTTTGCTGAGGAACTCCTAATGAATTACAAAGCTTCTCTCTGCCCTGGTTGGACATTTCACTAACACGGTTGCTACTCGTTTCGTGATGCCTGAGTAGTACACCTGGCCTGGCTGTACAATTTCTCCATAACTCTTTAAAACTCTGTTATTGAGAGATGTTTCCTATAAGATAGATTATTGTCCTTAGGTCAACGTAGAAATCTGTATAGGAACATATTGTGCGAGGAATTGAAATAGAGAGTAATAAAAATGATATACAATTTGAATAAGACTGCATCTAATTCATAAAAATAGGCTATCTAGCGATATCGTTGATATTATCATCAAAGGCTCATTGTGTTTGGCTTTGTTTTTAATTACTATGAAATAATCTTAGTTTGCATAAAATGTTTTATTGTTTTTGCGCCTAGTTCTAAGAAATGCTAATATACTTTATCGCTATTTGCTTTACTAAAGTTTGTCATAATTGCAGGTAATACTTGCTATACATTCAATACAATTTACCGTCTTCTGATTTCTAATAAATTTGGGTTTATCATATATTTTTGTCATGTTACGCACAATTTGTATTTATATGATACTCCATTTTTATTTTTTGGCATGGTTATTTTTATAAAGAAAATAGTGTTGATCAATAGTTTGTCAGTGATAGCAAAGAGTTATTTTATCAGAGTTAGATTAACTCATTGACTATTTAGTTTGAAAAATGCCTGTTTGTTTCCACCTAAGAGTATTTTTGTATATCTCTGTCTCTGATGATTAACAACTGTACCTACTGTAGTATAACGTACCCGGGTCGATTCAAAATAGTTGAATCAGATGAGTAAAATTGTGTTTTGCCTTTATTTTACCACTGATCGTCAAAATAGATTAAGAAGAAAACCAAGCCCTACGTTGTGTTATTATTATATATTGCACAAATTTACTCACTCATTATGCGCTTCAACGGAACACATTTAGGGAAACGTGAGGGAAAGGTGCGTCATGTAAATGAAACCACAGATTCCTAATACGCCTAAGTTAATAAAGAAAAACGTGCCGGACTCAGCCTGGAATTCACGAGGGGAAAGAGTACGGCAGAGAAACCCTCGATCTAAATTCCTAAACCGAATTATGCTGTATAATCTATTAGTATTTTAATTAATTAAATTACTGTCTCCCGTACCACAATTCACAGTTCCACACTTGCAACAATACATTTAAAACTGAAGAGGTTTTTGTTAGTTAACCAGACGCCGCTGGTAGGTACTGAGGTCCTGGATTACGGAGGCTACCTAGCTATTTAGTTGCAAATATGGGACAATACCATAGTATAGTTTTATACTTATCTCTAGAATGATCATTATATTATAAATACTCTCCCGTCAGGTTAGGAAATGGTTAGTATAGATTCATCAAGGCCCTTGTGTACTCTCTCACTCATTCTAATATTAAAACCCTAGCACGAAAAGACAGCAAATAATACATTTTATGTTGTCACTTAAAGCAGTGTTGTTCACAGCATAACACGATTTCATTATATATATATACACAGGTTATGCCATCAAATATGAATTATCCATGAGAATAAAGACATATTTATGCAAATAATGTTAATAACAATATCAAAATATATACACATGTTATGCCATCAAATATGAATTATCCATGAAAATAGAAGAAATATTTATGCAAATTATGGTCATAACAATATGCAAATATATACACCTGTTATGCCATCAAATATGAATTATCCATGAAAATAAAGAAATATTTATGCAAATAATGTTAATAACAATACCAAAATATATACACATGCTATGCCATAAAGATAAAGAAATATTTATGCAAATTTTGTTTATAACAATATGAAAATGTATACACATCTTAGGCCATCAAATATTAATTATCAATGAGATTAGTAGAAATATTTATGCAAATTATGTTAAAAATAATACGAAAATGTATACACATGTGTTAGGCCATAAAATATTAATTATAAATGAGATTAGAAGAAATATTTATGTAAATTATGTTAATAACAATAT
>MU191275.1:0-22012 GCA_016904865.1 Pissodes strobi | reverse complement strand
AAAATATATAATGGTACAAATTATGTTAATGACAATATTATAAGTTTCATTTTACCGACTTGTAATGACATATTCCGACACAGAAGCAGAATAAATCACCAAAATAAACCGTACACCCCGCTGGCTTATGACTCTCTCTTTTTCGTTCTCGAGCAATACCTATCGGATCTCCTCCAAAAAACCTCGCAAAAACTCGACTTCAATTTATGACTCGATTTATCTTTTACATGTATAAAGGGTGTCTCAAAATATATACATATATAGGGTGTCTCAAATATGAATGTATCAGGACTGATGCAATATTATTTTAAAGAAGTGGGTTATCTCACTACATAAAATTATTCAACCTTCAAAGATATCGAAGAAAAGGGTCATACTGAATTGGCTCTTTCCATAGATTCTGACAAATTGTTTTATTTAATAAAAGAGAGTAATATGTATCAATTATCAGCTAAAATTGAAAATTCCTAACGCATACATTTCGTAAAAAAAATGATCCGCCAAGACTTACAATAATTATCTAACAAGAGATTATCTAGTTTTCATCATTTCAATTAAACAACCCTAGACTGCAGCAATTTTTATTAGGAAGAGTTATGTATTCTTCAAGTGAATTTTTGAATTGTAGCGGGTGTTTCACTATAAATAGACCCCCCCCTTTTTTTATGGCATAGCAATGTTGTATACAGGGTGTCCCATAAATACATATTAAACAAAGTCATATTTTTTTAAATGGAACGTCCTATATATTATTGCATATTTGGATTTTGCGGAGAACTCTAGACATATTTCATAAATAATGTCCTATACCTATCTGTTACTCTTTTTGAAATATTGTCAGTTGAAAATCGAGCAATTACCAAGTTTGACAGCCTGTAAAATCTAAACGGCTAGAGATAGAACAAAATGGCTTGCACTTTCCTATCTTGGTTTTTCGTAAGCTATCGTTTGACACTAATTTTTTATTTAACCAGAGGTTAAGAAATTCCGGTTAAATTTAACCCCTGGTTAAATCTAAAATTAGTGTCAAACAATAGCTTATGAAAAACCAAGCTAGGAACGTGCAAACCATTTTGCTATATCTTTATCCGTTTAGATTTTACAGGCTGTCAAACTCGGTAAATGGTCAAATTTTCAACTGTCAATATTTCAAAAACAGTAACAGATAGGTATAGGACATTATTTATGAAATATGTCTAAAATTTTCCGCAAAATCCAAATATGCAATAATATATGGAGTGTTCCATTTAAAAAAAAGTGTAACTTTGTTTAATCCCGCATTTATGGGACACAGTGCAATGCCATAAAAAACTACACTTCATTCCTTTTATTTTTTGTATTGAACGTTCTTTTTCCTAAAATGTCAGTTGAGAAAGTTAAAGGGGAAGTCCATTTATAGTTAAACACCCGGTACATTTTGAACAATTTTAAGTATTTTAAAATAGTGCGATGTAATTTGCTACTTCTTAGCGTACATTAGTGTTTTTATATCTTTTAGTGCTAATTTCTAGTATGTTGTATATTATCTTATTTTGACGTATGTAAACTCATTGTGTATAACATGCATAAATGAAACTGAAATTGAAAGTATTATTGATATTTATGTATTTTTTTGTAAATAGTGAAATAAACTAGCTTTACATCTTAAACCCTTCAAAGTTACTTTGTGATTAATAATAACTACTTTAACCGGCTTAATAGGGAAGCATGCCTAAGACGGTATACATTTTTAATAACTCCATACTGTTTTCAGAAATTAGAATTATAGCTTTTCAGCTGAGAAAATTAATAATATATGACGAACATTAAACTGCATCTGTCATATGCTTTTGGCTTAACCTTATAAATATCATGATCGCCAGCAATTAGTTCGAGCTTAGACAGTATTGTCGCTAGCGACATATTGCCATTAGTGATCATAATTTTATTTTCGTAATTTTCGGCGTTTGGTCGACTATTTGTCCTTAGATTTGATTTGATCCTAAGATAGTTGGGCTTAACGTCTAATTTCGCCATAGGTAATTTAATTGTACTGACATTATCTAGGGTTTCTTAAATTTTTGGTTCTGGAATGTCGGTCTTGTGTTTTTCAATGGTTCTTGTTTCTTTTTTATTGTCTTTCCTTGACATTGCTCTCGTTATTGCTAATGCTTGTACGGACTTGTTGGCTATTTCTTTTAGTTCGTCCACGGTGATTCTAGACAAGGCGTCAGCTCCCACATTGTCTTTCCCTTTTATGTAGTCTATCTTAAAGTCGAACTCTTCCAAATCGAGTCTCATTCTAGTTAATTTTGACGATGGACTTTTCATTGCAAATAGGTAAACAAGTGGTTTGTGGTCAGACTTGACTAAGAATGTTTTCCCGTATAAGTAAGCTCTAAAATGATTTATTGCCCAATGTATAGCGGCTAGTTATTTCTCTATTGTTGCTTTATTTGCTTCTCCCTTCGTAAATGCTCTAGAGGCGTATGCAATGGGTAGATCTTTTCCCTCGAAGTTCTGTGATAGAACTGCTCCACATGCCTCTTTTGACGGATCCGTAGTCAAAATAAATTACTTCCTAAAATCGGGGTACTGTAGATTTTTTGGGTCTATTAGAGCGGCTTTTAAGGTGTCAAACGCATTTTGGCACTGCTGGGTCCAGTTAAAGTGAACATTTTTCTTTGTAAGCATATTTAATGGCCTTGCGATGTGTGCAAAGTCGGGGATGAATCTACGATAGTAGTTACAAAATGCGATAAAACGTTTCGCTTCTTCGGCACTCTTCGGGGTTGGATATTTGTTTACTATGTCATATTTAGAGTCGTCTGGTAGAATGCCTGCGCTGGTAATTTTGTGTCCTAAATATGTTTTTTCTGGATTTAGTTTTAAGTTGTGTTTCTTGCACGTCTCGAAAACGCTTTTTAAATTTTTAAGGTGGTGGTTTTTTGAACAACCTATTACTATGATGTCGTCCATGTACAGAAAAGCTTTTTCGGGTGTGATGCCTGCGAATGCGCTGTTCGTCATTCTCTGAAAGCTATTAGAGCTAACGTTTAAACCGAATGGTAGTCTGGTGAATCTGCAAATTCCTGTATCCGTGCTGTAAGTAGTGACATCTCTTGATTTTTTTTCCAGCGGAATCGGATGAAAACCTGCTTTCAGATCAAGGGGTGAAAAAAATTTGGCTCTTCCTAGTTGATCCAATATATCATCTATTCTAGGTAAAGGAAATTTATCAGCCACTAGTTTATTTTGATATATAACCCTAAAATCTACGCAAAGTGTAGTGTGTGCTTTCTTTCCGATTAGCGATTTCTTAGGAACTAGTATTATCAGGCTGTTGTATTCTGCTGTTGATGGTTCAATAATTTTGTCTTTTAGCATTTTTTGAACTTGACTATTTATTTCGTCTTTTTGAGCATACGGTATTCTATAGTTCTTGATGTACACAGGATTTTGGTCTGTCAATTTTAGTGTTGACTTATAGAAGTTATTTGTTGTTAATTTATCCGTACTTAGGGCAAAAATGTCGGAAAATTCTTTACATAGCGCGATTGTTTAATTTTTTGCTAAGTCTGGTATCTGTTTGTTTAGTTCTTGCTGAAGAACTGATTCTCGATTTTCTACTGTATTATGTATGCTGTAAATATGATAGTTTTCTAGACTTTCTGTTTCTATTTCTGTGCTTTTTATTGTGACACTATCGAGCGTTGTGTTTAAAATTCTGACAAAAGGACTTTCTTCAGAAACGATTGAGGACGCTATAAAAACACCTGGGGTTATCTCTTTGTTTAAGATTACCGAACTTCCTTTTAGGCGTTTCAGGTTTTTTATTTTTCTTTTACTATAAAGTCTTTACCTAGGATTCCATCTGCGGGAATAGGAAAATCATCGTTGACTATATGAAATTTGTGGACTACTTGATGTTCTCTGAAGTAAAGTTTTGTCTTTGTAGCACCTATTGATGCTGCAGCACCACCTGTGACTCCTTTTATTTTGCAGACTTCAGCTTTGTTTATAACCTGTAGTGGGTGTATTTTTCCTCTTTTGAATAGTGATATGTCAGCGCCTGTGTCTATAAGAAATACAATCGTGTTGTTTCCAGTCATTTCCGAGTTGATAGATACAAAGCTCGAAAGTGTGAGGTCCAAGTTAAAGATATTTACGACCCACTGGCTGGACCTTGCTGAGGGTCCTCGGAGTTTTCCGGTTTATCTTCTATTGCCAGCTGCCTTACGTATCGGTTGTTTTCTCTAGGCATATACTGCTGGTTACCCCTGGCTCCATTTGATAATGATTAGCTCTGCCTCTGTAGGCACGATCAGTTCTGTTATTGTGACTCTGTCTCCAATTATCGTACTGTGCATTGTTTGGGCAATAATTACTTCGATAACTACCTCTATTGCCTCCTCTAAATGTGCCACGCCATTTGGTTGGGTAAAATGGCCTTGTATATAGCACTGAACTTACTGATATCTCGTCATTTATGTTTAAGAATTTTGATAATACAACTTGACAGTTGTTGAATGTTCCGGCTTCCATGACCAAATTAGCCTTATCTGAGGTTGAATTGGTTATTAGGGCCTTAACTGTTGCGATTGTAGCGTAGGTTTCGGCTATTGCTTCCGGGACTCCTTCGTGGATGTATGCTCTCTTTAACCTTTGTGCTAGGTCTTCCATCTCTGAAGCAAACCTGGATTTGTCTTTATTGCCTTGTTTGAGGGTGAATAGCTTTGCACTGGTTGTTTGCGAACTTTCCATCCCTATTCCTGCTTTGAGTTTGTTTATTATTGAGGTTAAAGTGCCGCTTGCTTCTATCAGGTCCCTGGCCTTTCCAGTTAATCTTGTCTTTACGTAGGCTACCGCATTGGCTTCGTGGTTTTCTGAGTTCACCCGTAGAAGTGTAAGAGCGTCAATCACGGTCTGTAGTTTATCGGGTGCGCCATCGAATTCAGTTGGAAAAATTTTGCTTGCTAAATTGAAAAATTCGGCGTTTGTCATAGCCATTTTGAACTCTGTTTGCGTATCTTCCTCTGTTTCGGTTTCTTCTATGTCTTCTTCCAACACTTCAGGGTCAATATATTCGATATACGAAGTAGGAATCTTATATAGGACTTTCAGCACTTGATAAGCTCGTATTATTTTGTCTCTTGTTGAAGTAAAGAGTTTTTTAACGATAAGTATTTGTTCATCGCTTAGAGTTTTGTAAACTGACCGAACGACTTGGATAAATTTCTTGTATAAGTTTAGTAAATTATCACAAATTTCTTTTTAACTTTTTCCGCCTTTGGCGTCTGTTTTTTAAGAATCCGCGTTGCTTCGTTTTTAATAGTAAATTTTATGTCCTGTAGCCTGGACAAGGTCTTTTCCCACTTGTTCATAAAATAGATTCGCTTTTGCTACTATTGCGGGGATACGATGACTTATTACATAAAATAGAAAGTATGCGAGATACTGTGCAAAAAACAATAGAGCGAAAGCAAACTTAAAATTATGTAGAACTATTAACAATAAAATTGACAAAATATATCATACGGAAAAAATAACGGTAATAATACATTGATACGAGTAATATAGCCTATAGATATAGTACGAATAATTCTAATAGTAGAAAAAAAATAATAGTAATAATGTTAATATGCTGTAAAATCGTGAAACTTAAAAGTTCGCTTTGTTCATTGGTCACGTAATCACTTAATTTTACAAAAATTGTCTTACTCATCCGCAACTGTGGTCCTATGAGCTGCTAAACATCGGCTGCCTAAGCCCTGATGACCATGCTTCTGATTAACTGCCGTTTCACTCCCTTCCAGTAAGCGGCTCTCAGTTTTAGAAATAGTACGGCTATAGCTGCTGCCACTAGAATGTATTCTCATGTCCGTTGGCATCCTGATTTCCTCTTGCTCCACTATGAAGTTGGAGTTTACCACACCAGAGTCGGTGATCTCCGATGGCTTGGAGTTGGTCGTACCCATATTTCACAGGATCCACCGAGGTACATAACACTCAAAATTCACGGCACATGTTGCGAATGGCAGGGTCGCCATGTAGAACTGTTTTATTCATTTGAATAATGCTCCAGGTAATATTTGAGTTCTGTATTTACCTTTAGAGAGATTATGTAAGATCGTTACGTTACATAGCTTATATTCTTATTAACTACGTACATTAATTATTATTTAAGATTCTCGCTATGATTATCATTATATCATGTTGTATAATACTGCTTATACTAATTAATACCGATTGTCTCTCAGTCTTCTAATCTCCTATATATATCGAGTTGATGTAGGTTCAAGACTTGTATACAGGGTTTCACTTAAAACTCCGCACGCCAATATCTTGAAAACGAACAAAAATATTTAATTTCTGTAAAACGTGGGCAATAGAAGGGGTCAAAAATATATTTTTCACAGTTTTAAAAGTTCGGCGTCTACTATGGGGTTTTAATAGGCAACACAGCCATCTACCCTAAAAACAGGGTAAAGTATCTTGGCCTAACCCTCGATAGTAAGTTGAATTTTAGTAAGCACATCGAGGCAATCGTTGGAAAGAATGAAGGGATAAAGAAGGGACTAGGACTCCTGATAGCAGGAAGATCCTACTTAAGTCCTGCGAATAAACTTGTATTATATCGCTCAGTCATAAGACCAGCCCTGATGTATGGTGCCCTAGTGTGGTGTTCGGCGGCAAAGTGTCACAAAAAGAAGCTGCAGGTTCTCCAAAACAGCTACCTAAGGGCAGCTTTTTCTCTTACCCTAAGGGATCGAGCCAGAACGGAAGACCTGCATGCATGGGCTAGAATCGAAACAGTCGATGAATACATCGACAACCATGCATGTAGGTTTTTCGAAAGGCAGATCCGGGGATCGACTCTGACAGCACACATCGCCGATGTTCGATACAACCCCGAACGCCGCACGCCGCACGGCACCATATATCGGGAAATCACGCTGTTCTACAAGCAACTTATGCCGCCATGACTCTATTCCCTTCAGGAATAGAGTCACTACAATAAACCACCCTAAAATGACCCCTCCAACAACTTCTAAAAGTAAAATCGCATAATTTTAAAAAGTTCGTAATAACAGGAGCGCAGAAGCCGCGGCTTACCAGCCAGCTAGCCGTGTCCGAACATGGGGGCGTGGCTTGCTTAACGACTACTTTCCCGACCTATAAATGCGCAAATACCTCCACATTTAGCTCACTTGATTTCTACCTACCGAAGCATCCATGTCTCCGCAGTCGATACCGCGGGGGGGGGGGGGGGGAACTGTGAGCCTTGATATCATTGCATCCACACTGGAATAGACTTAATTCATTAAGTCTTCTCTTGTAAATAGTATATGTTAGCTCTAATTATTGTTGTACAGTGTGTTGTCATTTTAACTTATGAACTCCTGCTCTTATAGAGCATTTAAGCAGGGTTTTTCTTTATTTTTTTCCCTGCATTTCCACCGGGTACTAACATAAATAACTAAATAATGCAACACAACTTCTATCCTAGCTTTCGCTAATTCTCAAGTGGTAACGACATTGACGGGGCTACCCAAGTAATGTTCGAACAGACAGCAGTACCATGAACCCTAGATTTAAGTAGGTAATAAGATCAACCCCCTACGGGTGCCAAACTGTTGGCCACGGTGCTGCAGCAACAGCGCCAGGCGAAACAACAGTTTAAATTGTTTAGTTAGTAGCTACTCTGGCATACTTAACCTAGGATTAGTGATTCATTAATGTGTAAATTTTGAAATAATAAATATGCTTATGCTATGCGACGCGTCGAAAATATAAATCGGTTGCAGGGACTTTGAGAGTACGCGCAAATTAAAGTACATGTTATTTACAAACTCTTTTGTTATTTACTGAAAATTGTTTACTTTATTTCGTTTCTAAGTTATACCAGTTTATAGTATAAATTTTGTGATAGACAAAAAATGTGATTAGCAATGAGTTTTACAAGTAGAATATTAGATACTATATCAACTATTGTTATTAAAATTGTTTCAGTTATTACAATCGATGGAGGTTGTCATCGCTGGTTCAAAGATATTTTGTCACAAGAAATATCAAAATTTTGTTTTCGATTTGAATTATATGAAAATGGTCCAATTTAGCAACGAAGAAAAGGTAGACATGTTATTGGTATGCGGAGAAAAAGTCCCAGATGCAAAAACTTTTTCAAGTTTATGTAAAAACTTAAGAGAACATGGCAGCTTCGTAAAACCGAAAAGAAATAGAGAAAAGACGACAACAAGTGATGAAAATACTGCTGCTGTTATTCAGCAGGTTGATAATAACCCAACCATTGTTATCGCATTTGCCTCAAGTATAAGCGATTTTAATAATTATTATAAGTAATAGAACGACTAAAACGAGACGTTGCGTTGGCGTTGGTCACCTTAAGTAATATGATTTCTATTAATATTTTAGTAATAACGTACCATAATAAATTTGTCTTTTTTTCATAGGCTTATTTTATAGGAATATTTGATTTTGATATGTTTAGCCTTTATTTAGTTGTTAACATAGGACTTAATAAACTAAACTAAACTATAAACTAATAAACAATATTATTATCACAATTAAGTACATAATAAAATAAATTAAAAAATTTGCTCAAAATTATGTCCATCTGCTCGAACACAACTATCAAAAACTTTCAATAGATGGGCTTGGGTCAGTTGTAGAAGCGTCTTTCGTGTAATAGTGGCACATGCTGCACTAATTTTGTTAATAAGATCTGCCAAATCTTCGATAGGTTCTTCATAGACAACGGCCTTATCGGCCCATTAGTACCAAACCATCTATTGGAGTATTCTCTATTTAAATACATCCTTACAATTTCGGCATTGTGTGCAGGCGCTCCATCCTGCTGAAGCCACATCCTCATTCTAGTCTCCAGAGGCACTCCTTCTAACAAATCCGGAAGTGTAGTTTGAAGAAATCTTAAATATCGGTCTGCATTTAAGGTACCTTCATAAAAGTGCGGTCCAATAAGGAACCCATTTAATATGCCGCACCAAACATTGATACCAAAAACTCGCTGATTACCTCTTTCTCTGATCCAGCGAGGATGGTTTTCGGACGAAAAACGACAGTTGTGTCTATTAACGATTCCATTATTATGGAATCGACTTTCGTCGCTCCATAGAATGTTCGAGAGAAAAATTCTCATCTTGGCTATACAAATCACAAAAAGTTGCTAAGAAATCCATTCTTTTAGCGGGGTTACCTGGTTCTAATTTATGGACTAGTTTAATTTTGTAAGGGAGGAAAGAATTTCTATTTAGGATTCTCCACGATGAACTTATGGAAACACCGGCATTTTCATTTATTTTTGATAGGTATATCTTGGGGTTATTATCAACCTGCTGAATTACAGCAGCAGCATTTTCATCACTTTCTTTTTGATTTTACGTAGCTGCCATGTTCTCTTAAGTTTTTACATAAACTTGAAAAAGTTTTTGCATCTGGGACTCTTCTATGCGGATAACGCTGTGCGTAAACTCTTTTTGATTCTCTAAAAATTTGACCTGCATTCTCCAAACACCAATAACATGTCTACCTTCTGTTCGTTGCTAAATTGGGCCATTTTCATATAATTCAAATCGAAAACAAAATTTTGATAATTCTTGTGACAAAATTTTGACAAAATCTTTGAACCAGCAATGACAAACTCTATCGATTGTATTAATTAAAACAATTTTGAAAACAATGATTGCCATAGTACCTAATATTCTACTCGTAAAACGCATCGGTAATCACATTTTTGTCTATCAAAAAATGTATGCTATAAACCGGTATAACTTAGAAACGAGTAAAGTAAACAATTTTTAGTAAAGAACAAATTTTTTTTTAAATAACATGTACTTTCATATGCGCGGACTTTCAAAGTCCCTGCAATCGATTTATATTTTCGATGCGTCGCGTCGCAACGCACAGTGTATCGATATGGGAAAAAAGTGTTCATCTGGGTATAAAGTCAACATTGAAAAGTACTATTTTTTTTCATCATCACAAATTGGCAATACCCTAGGCTATGTTCGTTCACATAAATTTTTTTTACAACATTTAGTTTCCAAATAAATTTAATTGAAACTTGCCCTTCCGTAAGTCACAAAAATTTAGGCAAAATGTTGCCCATTTTAAAAAAATTTACTACAAAAGTATTAGTTGTTTTAAAATTATTTTTTGTGTGCACAATCTATAGCCCTTTGGTAATATATTTCTGTTAATTTTTTGAAAAATTATGCGGTAAGTACACGGTTAACGTTTTTTTTCGTTACAGTCTTTTCTTTTACAATCTTAATGTTTCCGTTGACTTATAAAAAAATGTTTAGATTTGTATAAGTTGGCAAATATGTTGTTTGACAGAGCCATCTTTAGAGAAGAAAAGCGCAAAATTTTTATTTGCTAATATTTGCTATTCTTAAAAAAAAGCTTTTATTTCACATGCTGCAGCGGTATTTTTGCATTAGTCGATACGGATTCAAAACAAGGCGCATAAAATATTATTAATTATTAATTTTCACTGAATCACTTTTAAGGCGTGCCTGACCAGAGTGGCTTTTCCCTTTCGGTAGTTCGCACTGATAGACATTTTATAAACGTGCCTGTTCAGAGGGGCTTTTCCCTTTCGGTAGTTCGCACTGATAGGTCTTTTTTAAACGTACCTAATCAGAGTGGCTTTTCCCTTTCGGTAGGTCGCACTGATAGGTCTTTTCCAGAGTGGCTTTTCCCTTTCGGTAATTCGCACTGGAGCTCAAAGTTTGCCGGTATGGGCTGCTGCACAGCTTTTTATACCAAACTTTGACCTCTAATTCGAGTATTGTTTTGAACTGTCAACAAGGTTAATCATAACAGTTTATACTTTAATTAACAACAATTTATAATTGCGATTCAAGGTTAAGTTCAAACTTTCCACTGTATGATTTTATGTTAGTTGACAATATTATTATTTAGCACGATCTTAATTTGACTATGATGGACGGCAAAATTCGTACCATAATATCTGAAACATCGTCTTCATCCACTTGTCCTATTTGTCTTACCAAACCTTCTGAAATGAATAATCTTTTGGATGTTTATGAAAAAAAAAACCTTTAAGGAAAGATATTTACAAGTAAGGACTTTCAACCTTTCATTTATGGATAAGATGCATGGAATGTTTCCTCCATATTGCATAAAATATAGATTTCAAGTCATGGTCGGCAAAGGGAGAAAACAAACGTTACAAGAAGAAAGAAAGAACACAATTCAAAAAGTCTTTAGAGATGAGCAAGGAATAATACTGCATGTTGTTAAACAAGAACATGAAACAACAAACGATGGCAACACTGCCAGAACTTTCTTCCGAAATAATGAAGTAACCTCACGAATAACTGGTATAGACAGCAGCCTAATTTATCGGTTTGCAGTTATCCTCCAAATCACTTCATCTGAGAAAAAAATTAATTTCGAAAAGTTTCGTGCTTACTTGAATGTTACTGTAGAGATTTACGTATCTTTATACAGCTGGCATTATATGCCCTCAAGTGTTCACATCCTTTTAATACATAGGACAAACATTTGTAAACATTTTAATATGATTCCAATTGGGAAATTCAGTCAAAACTTCTCTAGAAAAATTGGCAAAAAATAAATAAATTTGGTAATTTCGTCAGACCCATTAATTTCGTCGATTCGACGAAAATACAGTTGGATTTTTTTTCACCATATCCAGAAGCGCAGGAATTATTAGATGATATGGATATGGAAGTAGGGGATGAGTATAATGATTCGGCTTAACATTATTTAGAACTATGTTGTTTTATTTTCAGGAGGCCTTTAGATCTGCGACTTTTTTTTTGTTTCTAAATAAACTTATACCACACTCTGTGTAATAATAAGTTAAAAATATACTGTAGAAAAATATTTTCGCTCAATTTTATCAATATTTACGATTATTATATCAAAACAAACATTCGCTGATTTAAAATCTTTGATGTCCATTTTTTTTTCAATTTCGTCACACTGTGCGACGCCCAGCTCTTAGTAGACGCCGAACTTTTAACACTTTTTACAGTAATTAAATAATTCTGTTCGTTTTCGAGATATTGGCGTGCGGAGTTTTAAGTGAAAAACCCTGTATATTATTATAATAACAGTGCAAGGTCGTCAAGGTTAAGTCATCCTTGCTGTCTGCGTTTGGTAGCGCGTTCGTTGAATTGAAACAATAATATTACGTGTACCAGGTAATATAAATAACCTTCGCTTAAACCTCGAACCGGACGGATTACCTTCACTGATCTAATTTCTGAAATACGGAGTGTTTTTTCATACCCTACAAAAGTTACAAAATAAAATATTTAGGTGTTTCAACACCCAAACCAAAGATTTTTAGAAAGTGCTAAATATGCCAACTCACTGACATATCTAGGAGTAAGATGGCTTACTAAAATAAACGTAAAATTCTAGGTATATATTATACTTAGTAGAACGAGCTTACTACAATTATTACAGAAGATTACAGAAGATGCGTATGAAATTTTGCAAATATCTGCCTTCAAACTGCAAAGATTCTATTTTCATAAAATTGATGAAAACAGACAACGTATTCTTGTGACGCAGAACAATCAGTTCTTAGAAAAGTTTTTAACTAATTATTTCTTAGTTTCATCATTTCAAAATCTCAACAATTTTCAGATTATTATAATAATTTAATTTATATCGACATTAAATGATTGTCCTGCTCCTCGTGTTTCATCAGTACCTATTTTTAGGACGTAAAACCTTAATAACAAAATTTGTTCAAAAATACCTTACTCAGGTCAATAAAAAGTGCGACGCCACTCTACCCTCTATCCAATTTAGTTTGTAAAGAAATGCGAATAGGGTTGTTTCCAAACTTTTACCCTTTAGAAAAACCGTTTTGTAAGAAATGGATAACATTATACTTTTGATAAATAAGTAGAGATCATTATACATTCATTTTTCGTAGATCTCGGAAAAGATACTGAGAAGACTTGGGGCGAAAATTTATAACATTGGTTAGATCACTTTTCTTATAGAGAAGCTTAACGATGGCAATTTTAAGTTTTCTGGAAAGAATCCTGTCTCTAGCAAGCAGTTTACTATATGCGATGGCGATAGACTTATTAAGTTTTAACTTCCTTTAAAATTTAATTTGAAATGAGCCAATTATTCCTCTTCAACGTCGTTCCCGAAGGAGCTTAGGTCCTGTAGAGCTAAACTAATCGTTAAAATGACAAACAGTTTTGATTTCAGTACGATTTGTCTTATTATTTCTTAGTAGAATTTTAGGTTGATTTTGATTTATGCTATTTTTACGAACATTAATGATCTCTCACATTTTTTTGACTAATTTGTCGGTTGTTATACTGCTTTTTAGTATTAGGTAAAATATGTTGGTAAAAATTGTGTTTTTCTAAATTCAGGATATATTTTCATTAAAGTTGAAACTTTAACTAGAATATTTTTCACATGTGTTATTTCTGGAGTAATCCAAGTTTTATTAATTTATTTTCGGGCAAATTTCGGTCTCACTCGCTTTAAAGGAAAACAGAAGCCAAAATATAAGCAAAATGTCTTCAAAAAAATAGTCACACGCTTTGTTTGCATCTGACAGTAAAAAATGCCCAGCACTCCTCTGTTAGTCAGGATTGATTGAAACTGTTATATATTTACGTATGTAAAGTACCTTTTTGACAATAAATTTGCGTAATGATCCGAAAATCCGTTATTTAATATTAACAATTAACTTTTGCTGCCATATTCTCATTACTAACAATTAGAAAGTTATCGAGACCTTTGCGTGAAGTTGCTGTGATTCTAGTCAGTTTGCCTATCATAAACTTAAAATCATAGGACGTCATAAGATCTTGAAATTTTGATAATTCTTTTGAGGGTAGAAGCGTATCTATATTAAAGTCACAGCCCAGAATCACATTGTACTTAGTAGCTAAAACATGCTCCTAAAGATTATTTAAGTTAAATAAAAAGTCGTTTAAATTAGAGGCTGGTGGTCTATAGAGTAAAACAAATAACAATTATCTATCTGGAATTTTTAAAGTACAACATTTCACGTTCCTGGGAACAGCTTTACAGATCGAAAGTTCCGCCAGTAAGCCGCCAATCCGCGCATAAATCGCTAAAAGTCACCATGTTCGAAGATACCGCGACATTGAGAGACACATAGGCTACAGGTGTAAATGTGTTTCCATTGTTTGACAGTGCTCTCTAAGTAAGATAATATCCAGCTCGATTTTTGAAAGAACGAATTCTAATTTTTCGATTTTCGAATACCGATTCTGATGAAATAATAATAATTTGATATTTTGTTATACACAATTTTGATTTTTATGATACACCATTTCATATTTTTTGACGTGGTTGATTTTTATTAAGGTCATAATTGTGTTGACGATACGTTCTTAGTTCAATTTCATATCAAACAGTATTCTCAATGTTAAGAGTTGGTGGTGTCTTTTAAATAAATAATCCCCACACTCATCGGCAGTTGAGCTATGACCCATCATTAGTTGCAAATTTCGTTCACTTAATTTAGAATTTGTCTTTTCACTTTATTCACTCTCAGTTTCTTTTATTCTGAAGTAAAATTAAATAAATAAAGTTAGAAGATAATGAGCGTGGCAACCTATTTGTAAAAACTTAGTATGTCTTACTTTTGCGCACTATATTTTCCACCACTTTTCTTTTGTGACCGTTGGGAGGAAAGAGGGGGAGAGTAATTACCTTATTGTCACCCCAAATGATTGCACTTGAGACCCCATTGACTTTTTCGTGTTGTGTTCCTTGTTTCACTCGCTTTTTCATTTTGTGTCACTGAATTCCATCACACAGCCCATATATTCAACTGTTACCAATTACTTGAAACGTATTCGCCATTAGATAGTTGACGTGCAAAAGAAAATTCTGACAAATCTGAATGTGTGGTTTAAAAAACAAAAGTTTCCTGTAAACCTTCATGACTTTGAGAAGAAACAAACAGATCATTAAATGAAAATCAATCACCGGTTTCCGGATCGTTGGACCGGTGAGCCCGGTATCTTGAAAAAATTGCTGCCCACATTAAGAATATTTGATCATGCTAAGATTAATGTACAGTTGTGATTTTTTATTATTTTAGGTAAGTTGGGCTTTGGCTTTAACCTGCCAGTCTGTTAACACCGGTAAATCTTAATTAAGCTTTTTCAACACCTGATATTATAATGTGTTTAAAATATATAATTATTTAATGATTTATGTTTACTAATAAAAATAACACTCATTAAAACGTTTGTATCTGAGAACAACAATAAACCTTTCCGCGTAAAAATTGATGATAATCTTGTATTCGTCCGTTTTCAATTCTTAAATTCAATGTTTAACATTAAGATCATAATGTAAATTAACAAACAAAATTATTTGAAGACTTTGATATTGATTAGTGTCAATTTTATTTTTACTGGCTTATAAAACGTTTCCGCTTATTGATCACATTATAAGCTAGAATATATTAAAAAATATATAAAAATAAGACAAGGATGCAAAGAAGCATTGTTAGTAACCATCAGAAGAACAGTATATTATCCAACAAGCATGGAATTATATCTACTAATTTCAGCGAGCATGAAAGAGGAGATCTATTTAGTTCCGCACTAGATGGCCCATGCAGTGAACCTATTTGAAAGTTGGTCTGTGCGGATAGTCTAGATTGGCCGATACTTTTCCAGTTACGGATGTTCGGTGTTCCGCACTTTGCTTTGCCTTGCATAATGTTGGCCACAATTTCAAGTTATTTTAGTGCGAGAGGCACGGCACAGATATCTGGGGGTCATATTTCACTTTACCGGTCACATATTCATTTGGCCACGTTCCTCCGTGTAGTTTTATTTGTGAAATATTTTTAGCTGCTTTATATTAGTTTTTAGAGGCTATGTAATTGAATACATATTAGTCTATTCAATAAAAATCTTCTGTTCTGCATTGTTAATGTTTTTTCTTTTAACATATTCATGAAGACTTCAATTAAGGTGCATTGAATTATATAAAAACTCTGGACTACGTCATCATTATTTGATTTTGTTATGGGTTGAGACTTGAGACGCAAATGTAATGATTTTACTTCAATGTATTATGCTAACTATCCTAATAGGGTTAATAATGAGCGTTATAAGATCCTTTACACAAATAGTGCACTATATAAAAATCGGCCTTTCCTATTGGTCGATCCGCATGAAACCCAGCTGTCTAAACCTCTACACCACGAGAGCTCTTGACAGAAGTTGATTGCATCACAAAGACATACTGTATACCAGATGGACCAATAGGAGAGGTCGATTTTTATATAGTGCACTATTTGTGTAAAGGATCTTAAAATGCTAATAATGATATTACCATCCATGCCCGGTATTTCTGATCACTCATATCGAAAACTTAAAAATAAGATAATTTATCTATCAGCGGTATATGCAGTTCTCAGAGCTTTAAGAAAATGTATACGCATTTACAAGAAACTTTTAATAATAACAAATGTCTAATCCACTAAAATATTTAAACTATATTGAATCCATTCAAACTAAACCAAACGATTCAGTCAATGCTGCTCATTAAAACCCTATAAATTCCAGCATACTGGATGAAGAAGCTGATGAACAAAAACCAGAAGAAGAAGAAGGAAAGAAACTTCATTTAAAAGACTATTCAGATATTCCCGACGGTTGTTCTGATGATCGGTCTCCACATAGTAAAAGCAAAAAAGAAGAACATACTTTTAACTAATTAGGGAAATGAAATATGCTCTGTAATGAACGGCATTAAGCTTTATAAATGATAATATGTATAGTGAATCAGGCACACTGCTGCGTGACATTTGCCCAGTTTTATTGATTCAATGCAATATCTGTCAATCAGAATACTCTAATCAATATATCACGATGTATATCCATACTAGACCTATACGGATAAGCCCAAAGAAACTTTCTTTTTAACGTTGCGTGTTTTTAAACGGCCTAAAAATATTTTAATAATTAATCTACAAATCAATATGAGACAAAGATAAAAATAAATTCAGCACAAATATATAAGGACAAACACTACACCTACAAGGTTTTGCTTCTGCCAGGACCCAAATCTGTCATGAGCAGGCCGCATTCTTGTAGAAAAGATAACTCAAATACGTGTAGACTTAAGAATAATATTAAGATCACCTCTAACAATTAATAATATCAACGATAGATAGTTTTATTCCTTATAGGCAAATACAGTTTCATTCTATTTATAACCGTCACTCTTTTGCAGAATTAAGCTCTTTACTCCTTCTTCACAAATCCTTAAACCTCAGATATTGATAATTCTCTATGCTTAGGCAAAATATGCACCAAACCAAGGCTACCAGATAACATGGGTATATGCAAAATATAATAGGGAGACGATATTATAGATAAGACTATGTGCCTGTCAGGCAAAAAATACACTATTGCTACAAGATACCATGGATATATTATGCAAAAGTAGTAGCTAAACGATATAATAGGCACTGGTTGCCTATTTAATGCCCCTGACATCCATTTATCTAAATGATTCACGAGATAAGATAAGAAAAACAACATTAAGGTTAGCTGTAAAAACAATTCCATGTGCAAAAATGGCCGATTTTGATTTAGCAGAATAACACAACATATCTCGCTACCACCACAGAAATCAAGATGACAGGCAATCTCCTTAATCTTTCTTATTCCAAGATCAAAGTGTAATTTCCCAAAAATTGCATTCGTTTACAAATCATACATATAGTACTACCCCAGATAAACCCACACCAGATGGAAAAGATCGACAAATTCCTCGTCAGCCAACTTTAACCTTGACGTGGCAGTTATATGCGGCCTGCACCAAATAATCTGGGTATGATTATAGATTTGTTCTTCAAAATTAAAATAGTTGGTCTGCACCAATTGAATGAGAACGTGTTTGTTGTGGACTGGTTCAGGAAAAATAAAAATTTGCAATAGCCATTCACTTTCTTTTTTCCCAACAAGCGGTCATGGAAATCTTGTGTTATTATGGCTGCTCTGACTTTTTTACAGAAATTCCCTTAATACGTTTTAATGCATGCCGATTTAAGATTATTTTACCATTGAAAATGTTTCTGTGATCCTAATATAGGGCCTCAAATAGTGAAAAAGTACATGCTACATTTGCCACATGACGTCATACTCGTCAGAGATCGTGTTAGTTTGTTTATTACAAGCTTTTATTTACTTTCACCTGTGGGTCTGTCTGTCTGTAATCAAATATTGCAAGCTGAATTAGAACTACTTCTAAATGTCCGATTGACTTGAAATTTGATATACGTTTATAGTTCCGATGACAATACAATATTATATTGTTGTTAAGTTTACACCTCCCCCCCTTTCATGGGTAGGGGAGGGGGGCACTACTTAAAGTATGTCCGATTTCGTTTAAAATTGGTATATGGGGGTTTTTGGGGACAAGGAATATGAATTTTCTATCAAATTTAAAAAATTCAAAATGGCGTATTCAACATGGCCGATTTTGTGTTAAATGTTGCAAGTCAATTTTAGGTGACTTCTACATATCCAATTGGCTCCAAATTTGGTATGCGTTTATATTTGAAATGAAAATATAAAACTATGACGTTGCTTACACTCCCCTCTCCCCTTTCACGGGTAGGGGAGGGAAACTACTTAAAGTATGTCCGATTTCATTTAAAATTGCTATATGGGGATTTTTGGGGACAAGGAATATGATTTTTTTAATCATATTTTGAAAATTTAAAATGGCGGATTCAACATGGCCGATTTTGGGTTAAATGTTGCAAGTCAATTTTAACTGACTACAACATATCCAATTGGCTTCAAATTTGGTAAGCGTTTGTAGTTCAAATGATAATTTAAATTTATGGTGTTGCTTACATTTCCACCCCACCCTTTAAAGGTTAGTGGTGAGGGCACTACTTAAAGTATGTCCGATTTCGTTTAAAATTGGTATTAGGGGGTTTTTAGGGACAAGGAATATAAATTTTTTATCAGACAATTCAAAATGGCGGATTCAAAATGGCTCTTATTATATACTACGAATCTAAGTTTTATAATTAAAGATATAATATTTACTAAATTTGTTATTTTGCTATCCCATAATACCTACTAAAAAGTAAAAAATAAATAAAAGTAAAAAAATAATTTTTAATTTAAATGCACTATAAAGAAGAAAATAAAATTTTAAGTAAATCAAACCCATTATTTTGTTATATTAAACATTTTTATATGATATAAAAGCTTGTCGCGAGAAATATAAACAGGAAAATCTCGCGAAAAGCTTTTATATCATATAAAAATGTTTAATGTAACAAAATAATGGGTTTGATTTACTTCAAATTTTATTTTTTTCTTTTTAGTGTATTTAAATAAAAGCTTGTTTTTAAAAATTATTTTTTTACTTTTATTTTTAAACTTAAATTTGATCATTAGGTATCGGACTCGGTTCAAATGATTAAAATAAATTGGAACTAACTGAAACTAACCGAAAGTTGATTGAACGACTAACCAAAACTAGCCAAAAATAACCAAACGCACTAAAGCGGGCTAAAACGTATCGAAATAGGTTACACATATTAAAATAAGTTAAAACGAAACAAAACGAGCCAAATTTTAAGGACTAACCAAAACTAACCAAAAACCTTAAATTTGATTAAAGCATATCGGAACCGATTCAAACGACTAATATAAATTGGAACTAAAAGGAGCTAAAAGTAACCGAAAGTTGATTGAATAACTAACCAAAAGCAAATGAAAACACCACAAAGGGCAAAAATGTTTCGGAACAGATTCAAAATATTAAAGTAAGTTAAAACTACCCATATTAACCGAATATTGGCAACTAACCTAAACTAACCAAAAACCTTAAAATTGGTTATAACGTATCGGAACTGGTTCAAATGCATAAAATAATTTAAAACTAACTGAAATCAACCGAAAATTGGTTGAACGACTAACCAAAAGTATCCAAAAGCACCAAAAAGGGCTAAAACGTATCGGCACAGATTAAAAATATTAAAGTAAGTTGAATTTAACCGAAATCTGTCAACTAACTTAAATTGGCAAACAAACATTTAAACTGGTTATGACGTATCGCAACCGGTTCAAATGACGAAAATAAATTGGGACTAACTGAAAGTCGAAAAAATCATCCATTATTGCCCAAAGATACTGACTTTAAATTATAAGAGGGAAAACCAAACTCAAAATCTACAGTATCAAAATAATTATAATTTGTCCCAGGTTACATGTTTCGCCTTATTAGGGGTATCATCAGACCTATAAAATATAATTAAATTAGAAAAAACCTAAAATACAATAGCCAAATAGCTCACCCAACGTGCGTTCTTTTACCTCACAACAACAACAAATGACACGATAACAATGACTACTGCCGCGATTATACACCAAACAAATATAAAATTTTAAAAATATATAAAATTTAAAACTTAGAACTATGAGTGACATCTACAAGTAAGCCATTCAAATATACACAAATACCAAAGAACAATTTTACAGGAATCCGCAACCTAGCGTACTAAAATTTGAAGTGCGCGACATCTAAAAGTAAACTATAACAGGATGTAGAAAAAATATTATATATCGCACCGCTAGGTGTCTTTTAAATTATTAAAAATGAGATGACTTTCAAATTTAAAGCGGTCGTTCACACATGCGATGTCAGGGCTTTTAAAGGCTCTTCCTATTTCTAGGGTTTCCAAAAGGTCTAGTTTTTTGCCTTTGTCGCATGCGTGGATAACCCTCACATTGTCCTCAGGTGGAAACGAGTGGTTTGACGTTAAGAGATGATTAGCAAACGCAGACTTAGTGCTGTCAATATCTGTATTTTTATGTTTATTAAATTGATACTTGTGCTCGTTAAACCGAGTAACAACTTTACGGCCCGATTGTCCAACATAAATTGCCGGACAATCAGGACACTTAATTTCATAAACCCCAGAAGATGTCAGGGGATCTAGCCGATCTTTAACTTTAACCAGGTGACTTTTTAAAATGTTAACCGTCCTAAAGGAAGGACAAATATAAGGCGAAAAGAGCTTAATATTGTCTGTTGCTGTACAGCAACATACAATATTATTCAATTTCACTCTAATTCTCCCATTTCCCATAAGTTCGCCGCTCTAAATTCTCTCTTTTATAGGCTTTTTAATATTCCCTTGTCTAGACACTCGTTTAATAGAGAACTTTTAATAATTAAACAGATAGCCCATAATAACTTGTTCCCTGCTAAAACTGTGGATAAGATTTATTTTAGGTTCCTCCATAGATACAAATTTTGTTTCAATATATTAAAAAATATTCCTGATACTGTTAGCAAACCCTACAGATGTTTTACTTATTTTGGTAAAATTTCAGAACATCTTGCTAAGCTCTTTTCGCCTTATATTTGTCCTTGCTTTAGGACGGTTAACACTTTAAAAAGTCACCTGGTTAAAGTTAAAGATCGGCTAGATCCCCTGACATCTTCTGGGGTTTATGAAATTAAGTGTCCTGATTGTCCGGCAATTTATGTTGGACAATCGGGCCGTAAAGTTGTTACTCGGTTTAACGAGCACAATTATCAATTTAATAAACATAAAAATACAGATATTGACCGCACTAAGTCTGCGTTTGCTAATCATCTCTTAACGTCAAACCACTCGTTTCCACCTGAGGACAATATGAGGGTTATCCACGCATGCGACAAAGGCAAAAAACTAGACCTTTTGGAAACCCTAGAAATAGGAAGAGCCTTTAAAAGCCCTGACATCGCATGTGTGAACGATCGCTTTACATTTGAAAGTCATCTCATTTTTAATAATTTAAAAGACACCTAGCGGTGCGATATATAATAATTTTTCTACATCCTGTTATAGTTTACTTTTAGATGTCGCGCACTTCAAATTTTAGTACGCTAGGTTGCGGATTCCTGTAAAATTGTTCTTTGGTATTTGTGTATATTTGAATGG
>MU191274.1:0-15782 GCA_016904865.1 Pissodes strobi | reverse complement strand
TTATTATTATTATTATTATTATTATTATTATTATTATTATTATTATTATCATTATTATTGCAATCCATTTTAAGGGTGGTAATAATTGAGAATTATTTAAATAAGCAAATAACCATTGACGCGAAGGTATTGTTTGTGCTTGGTATGTGGCATGTAGCTCGTATGGGATTGGCTAGTTTAAATTTTGAAAGAGAACTTCCGGTGGATCTTGCGCATAGCCTTATGTCCGTAATCTCCATCGATGAAACTTGAACAAGAATAACTCTTTAAAAGTCAGCTATTGCGACTGACAAAGTGCTGGTGTTGCGACACAAGAAGTTTGTAATAATCTTGGGCAAATCTTCTACCAGACTTGTTTTGATCCTTAGGCCGTACGTTAATATTGGCGTTAGTGTATTATACCTTTAGTACCTGGACTCACTTTGTAACTGTTATATCTTCAGTGTCCTCGTCAGAGGTTCGTATTCTGAGGTAGCCTAGCTAATTTCAGTTCTATTAGATTAAAAAAATTTATTTTTTATTTTTTTTACTCGGTTTGTGCTTATGCGACGTGTAGTCTTATAAGAGTCCTTCTTCTTGTGTTCGTTTGTGTACGTTTTCTTCTGAGTTCCTGTTAATAAGCTCAGCCAAGTGAACCGTGAAGCCACATAGACAACATCTCAACTTTTATTTTTCCTCAATACAGTCAATTCTCCACTAAATTAAATACATTTCCGCGTTCTGGAATCATTTTTATTTGCCCATCTTCACTGATTACATTAACGCTAATTCATTTCAACGTTTACTCAAGACAATTCTAAAGATTTTTTAATCAAAACTGACGACTTCAATTAATACGTTCAGAATATACTATTTTAGAATTTCACGGTTGTTCCTTCTTTCAACCCATTGTAATCACAATATTACTAGTTGATATATAATTCTAGTGGACTCAGAAGTGTAATTGAAATATGATCATATTTTGAGGTAATTAGTAGCCGATTATTTAGTAGGTATTTATTTTTGTTCGCGTTCCTTGTTCTATAACAGCTAATTATTAGTAATTATCCATTGTCTATCTTACTTGTTGCCGAACCGGTAACTTATTTTACATTCCGTAATATGTAAACGTGTTTAACAGTTTTTATTAGTTGTATTATCATTATTAATTAACATTATACATGTTATTTCATATTGCACCTAGCTAAAATCTTATTGTTTTGTAATTACAACTTTTAGTAACAGCTGTTTTTGTTATATTGTTCTTCTTCTTAAAGTGCCTTATTCACGTCGATAAATCTTCGCAAAAATTACGGCAAAATCCTCTCGATTTTATTCAGCTCTAAGTACTATTTGGGCGTCGAGATTGGTCCAGTCCCTGATGCTTCTGAGCCATGAGTGTTTCTTTCTGCTCATACGCGCTTACCATCCTTCTATGATTAGTATAGTAAAATATGTGGCCAAGCTATGCAACCTTTATTTGTTCCACCATGGTTGTGAGCTCTCTGTCCTTGATCATTCGTCTCAGTACGTCCCGCTGCCCAAGGTATCGTCAGCAATCTTCTGAAAACCCACATCACAAAGGCCTCGAGTTTGTTGACTGTGTTACCTTTTAATGCCCAAGTTTCAGCTCCGTACAATAACACTTAACAAAGCGATATCTTAGTTTTAAATTAAGATTTGGGCTAGTAAGCAATGTTCTCATATTTAGAAATGCGTTCCTATCATATTCAATTCGGCAGTTTTTTTTATTCTCTGATTTAGGTCTTCAGTTATCCAGGAGCTAAGATATTTACATTTTGAGACACGTTCGATGGGTCCACCCTTTACAAGGAGACCGGCGGGAATTCCTGGCATTCTGCTTATGACTATTACTTTTGTTTTTTTCGTTGTTAATTTTTAGTGACAGTTGTTCTCCCTCAGACGAAATTTTGTCGGGAAGTCATTATAGCCCTGCCGGTGGGTCAGCAATTATCAGTATTGTCTGCGCAGCGCAGGTTTTGATAATTTTGCCGTTTATTTTGATTTTGTCATCTGAGTTTTCTAAGGCACAGGCAAAGACAACCTCCGAGCACACGCTGAAAAAGAGGGGCAACAGTACGCAGCCCTGGCGGACACCGCGTTCTATAGGAATATTTGTGGTATTATTATTTCCTATTTTCACAGAAGCCGTTGGTACATAGAGCGTTTTGATAATACTCAGATCATTCTCGTCAATTCCCTTCTTTTAGAGAAGTTATATAAGGTTGCTATGCTTTACGTAGTCAACTGCCTTCTGGTAGTCGATGAAGCACATATATACGTCTTTCCGTGGGTCTCTGCATTCCTGCAGCAATACTGTGAGGCTAAAAATTGTCTCCCTAGTACCAAACCCCTGCCAAAATCCGAACTGGCAACAGCTCATATTCTCATTGCATTTTCTGTGAATTCTAGATTGTATTATTTTTAAGAATATCTTGAGAACGTGATTCATCAGGCGGATTATACGAAATTGGTTGCATTGTAGCGCTTGTCTTTTTAGACATGGAGATGAAGACCGATTTAAGCCAGTAACTAGACAATCGACAAGTTTCGTAGATGTTAGTGAATAATCTTCCTAAGTATTAGACGCTGTCATCGTCAAAAAGTCTTATAATTCCTGCGTATACATCGTCTGGACCGGGTGCTTTGCCCGATTTACTATGTTTTATTGTCTGCATGATTTCAGACTTTAGAATCTGTGGAGACTTGTCGTTTTTATGTTGAGAGTTCTAGAGTTCTTTATTCAAGTGCTTTGAATAGTTATTCCATGTAGTTTTGCCAGTGTTCCATTATTGCACCAGGGTTTGTAATCACTGTATTATTGTCATCGTTAATTCTCATCAAGGTTGGTTGTTTTAATCGTCCCGTGGATTCATTTACAAGTTTGTGGATATTGCAATGGGCATGGTTTTCTTCCAGGTGTTCGATCTCCATACATTTCATTTTCAGCCACTCTTCCTTTGCGTCCGACCTGTTTTTTGAATATTTTATACCTTTGTTGGTTTCTGTTTTTGTGTAACCGCCGCTCTCCCATTACCAGCAGGAACAGTCATCCACTGATTTTCCTTTTTGTTGGGCTCTGATCCGATAACGTTTTTCTTGTCTGATAAGATCGCATTTCTTATGTTGTCCTTTCTGTTTTCTATATTTGTGCTTCCAGTTGTGTTCAGTCTGCTTCCTATCTCTGCATTTACCCTTGTTGCAACCTCTATCGCTATTTCTTCGTTTTTCAGTTTGTTGATGTCGACCCTTTTTTGCCGGGGTCGTCGCAGCTTCTTAAGTTTTACTGTTAGGTTTCCAACCGCACAATTGTGGCCAGATCTAATGTCACTGGCTGGGCATGTCCTTACACCATGGATTCCGTTTCTGTACCTCTTACTGATTATAAGGAAGTCGATTTGATTTCTCATAATGTTGTCCGGGGTGTGTTGTGGGGATTGCCAAGTATAAAGTCGTCTTGGAGGAAGCTTAAACCAAATGTTTGCAATTGATAGATCTTCCTCTTGGCAAAACTGAATCAGTATGTCGGCTCCTACTTCTAAGTCCAAGGTCCCCTACCTATGGTGTCATCAACACGCCCCAGTCTAACTTTAGCGTTGATCGCACATAATTATCAAGACTATTATTTTTTTTGTTTTATTTTAGTTCTATAAGCACACATAGTCGCTATTTCTGCATCGGGCTTGTCAGCTGTGGGTGCGTATACTTGGATGAAAGTATTTGTAAAAGTGCTGATCTCTCCGAGTATGGGACAAAGCTTAATACTGATATCTTCGTTCTGTTCTCTAAAAAGCCGACTCCGTTGTAATATTTCTGGAGATCGTTTCCAGATTAATATAAAGTTGCTTCTTCTGTCTTGATCTTTCCTGTTCCTGGCCATCTAACCTCGCTGATCTCTAGCACGCCCGCATTAATTATCTCCATCTCCCTAGCGACGTTGTTGAGCTTGCCAGAATGATATAGACTTCTTACGTTTCTCCTGGCATTCCACACCACAGTGTCAGAACCGGTTAAATCATCATTTGAATGCCGCCCTCTGAGTATATCTGCTATAAGCCTTGCCGATGTCATTCATCCTGAGCCTTTTGCCATTATTTGGTGCCGCGGTTGTCCGGCATCACCGTATCCCCATACCTGGGTACCCTCTTTTTGCTATACGTCAATTAATTTACTTAGATTTCAATACTTATTACACCTCAGGTAAGTGAAGTAAATTGTTTATTGTATTTGCATAGGTAAATCATTTATTTTTTCTTCTCTTTCATTATACATTGCCAAGTAATTTTATGTAACAAGCAATATAAATATTTTTGTTATTTTAATTGACTTGAAATGAAAATTTTAAGAAGTCGTAATAAATGAAGCCATCCCGTCATTCTGTGGTAATAAACCGACCTTTCTGTCCACCTATTTATCTGTGCTATTTATTCTCTTTTAATGCTAGTGTTCTAAATGGGAAGTTTAGTAAATATCAATGAGATGATTTAATTGGGTTCAATGATTAAATAATTTTAATATTTTTTCCTTTGAACCCAATTCTTTTCTGATATTGTTATTTATATTTTATTAGTTGTATTTCTTTTGTTGCCTATGCCAAATCTAGTTCCAAATTACAACTTGAGGATTTTATGATGTGTGCCGTCTAGAAGTTAGTGGCGCCTTTAAATAAATTGACCTCCTCCCCCCACCCCCCTTCCTGCCGGCATTTGAGCTAGGGCCTAACTTGGAAGCTTAGATGACAGTTCGTTGGCCTAGGCATCGTTCATTCACTATTTGTTTCTTTTACTCTGGGGTGAGAATAAATAAATAAAATTAGAGTTTAACAAAAACCATGGCGACGTAGAAAATTTCGCGGGAAAAAGTATATAAACGGTTTAGACAGAAATATGTAACCTGCAGTTAAGTTAAACTTACTTCTATAACTGACGTCTAATTGCATTTTTGAAGATGCATTAGACCGCTAGATATATTAAATACACAACTAATGTCTATTCTTTTTTCGAAAGCTAGTAATTAAAAGAAACTAAATTGTACAAACAAACTACTAAACGTAACATGTTTTGATTTCACCAAGAAAGTGTTATTTTTTAATAACGTAGAGGAAAATGCATACGCTGAGTCTCGAATCAGAGATAGAATCTTTGATTTCAATAATAATTGCGGATAATAACACGTATTTTACGCAATAAATTTGTAAAATAAGCATCTTATTCCAGATAGAACACAAAGTTCTCTCGACCATAGATAATATAATTTTAATTTTTAATGAAAGAATGCACGGTAGTAAACTATACAAGGTGTTCCCCGTCATTTCTTTTTATTTGAATATCTATAGTGAGATAATTAATTTGAGACTTCCTTTCTATTATATCGAGCGTGTGTGATCGTTTTTGCAAAACTACAGACACGCATTTGGCCTAATTACTGTTTTTTTTTAATAAGATCGTAAATATGTGTACAGGGGTTCTCAAAAAGTGAATCAGTGCAAAGCAATATTATTTTTTACAATTGTGTTCATGTTGCACTAGTACGAAATAACTATATTATATGTGTTATTAGGATCCTGACTTTCTCCAGCGGATACATTCATGCATAACGCAAAACAGGGGGCATTAAAATACAAGAGAAGAAACGCCAATTAACTCCAGAGTAAGACGTTAATTCTTTAAAGGACCTGTTTAGAAAAAGCATGATGACAATTAGGTACTGCCACAAAAAATATAGTATTTTCTGTCGTACTGCTCATAGGAGCATATCTTATATAAACCACAGAACTATGCAAAATTCTATAAGGCCTGATCATCACTATCTCATGCAAAGGTCCAAAAAACTTCATTTTTAATTGGGAAGTTTTACTTTTCCTATACCTATAGGGTGTACAGGGTGGCCCGTTTGTTATGAGATAGACACCTTATCTCCAAATCTACGGGGTGTACCAAAAAAGTTTAATACCAAAGTTGTTTGGATTTACTTAAACTTTTAAAATATTATATTTTTATATATACAGGGTGTTCGTATTTTTGTGGACAAACATCAACTTCCTTATTTTAAATAGAATTATTATTGTATATTAAGGCATTTTTGAATTCCTCGGAAAATTCTAGATATATTTTAGATGTAATATCCTATACCTAAGTCTAACCGTTTTTGACATACCTATTTTGATTTTTATGTAAAAAATGACGTTT
Organism: Pissodes strobi; assembly: GCA_016904865.1. Taxonomy (NCBI): domain Eukaryota; kingdom Metazoa; phylum Arthropoda; class Insecta; order Coleoptera; family Curculionidae; genus Pissodes; species Pissodes strobi. Next base: position 9,594 of record MU191274.1, on the reverse strand, counting down.
GCAGGTCTAAATATAACTAGTAATTTCTCGTATTGAAATCCTTTATTATTTAATTGGAGTTGATTTCCTTGTAGAAGGAAATCTACTTTAGTGGTCTATGTTGACATTTTTCTAGTAAATAAATATAGGGTGATCAAAAACTGACAATAAAAATTTAAATCAAAAATCATGATTTTTGGATTTCTAGGTATTCCAAAAGGTTCAGCCTTTTGCTTTTTGTTTCGGTGTGTAAAAGTTTGACATTATTCGCATTTATAAAATGGTTATTTTTTATACAATGTTTTGCGAAGCCAGAGTTTTTAACATTAAGTAATTCTCGGAATATAATTGATAAATTTAAACGGCTCCTTTTCTAAGTCTTACACTAAGAGGTAGATGGTTAAATAACCGCCGACCATCGTAAAATCATGTTCCCCATCCGTAAACTTGACGGAATTGGGAAGATAATATTGTAAGAGTGTGGTGTATTATAAATAGAATCAGGGTTTAGACCTAAATTTTGTATGCAATAGACGCCCTGTTTCCAAAATATACAAAGAAACTAGTGTTAGAATTTTCTTCCTTAAACACAATGGTCTACATGAGTCCCGTGCTTTAGATTACACATGTAAGTATCTTAATGCACTTTTTTGTCAAACGAACACAATCTGAAACTATTGTTTCGAGAATTAACACTAGAGAGCAATGCCATATCTCAAATGGGTATCTATTAAGGCAAAGTATGAATTCCTTTTGGTGATTGTATCTAGTAATTATTATCAAGGCATAACACTTTGATGACAGTCTAGAATTAAACTGTTTTACATGACCGTAAAATTTTAGTTTGGGTTAGTTACGTCATTGGCGAAGAGCGACAATTTTCCCAATATATTCAAATCCGTAAAGTTTAGTGATTTACATAAATCATGAACGAAATTGATTCCAACACTGAACCTTGTGTTCACCAAAAGTTACACTCTCCAATGATACTTTTTCACCAAATAGAACAGACTGTACTGATAAGACCGAAACCAATCGAAGCCTTCAGCACTAAGCCCATCTTTCTACAGGATATTCTATCTTAAGAAAATCTACTTTTTGGCATTTCTTGTATCCAAAATTTCTGTCTTTTGAAATTAAAATTTGGCCGTAGAATAAAAATCAACTGGATTTCACTTAATTTTGCAGTGTATTAGTGTTCGAAAATATCAGCATTCCGAAAAAAATATAGAAATTAACTATTGTCTTGAAAACGGCAACAGTTATGTGTATCAAGGTTTTTAAGAGAACGACATTAATACAGATTCTAAAAATAATACTATATAATTGGGGTTCTATCTGAAACATCACAGTTGCTACTCTTTTTTAGCAACACCGCATTGCCTGGTGAAGCAAGTCCTATAGACCCTATATTTATTTCTGTCTTATCTTCTGCATCGTATTTTTGATAATAATTTGTTTATAATATAAGCACCTTTAATTGCAAATAAAGTTTCAAAATTCGTTGTATTATTAACTTTCGTATTCTTGTTTGCTTTGGAATTTTTCTTGACCTTACGAGAGCTTCAAATTGTGTGATTCACACAACCCTTAAATTCGCATCTTCAATAGGGGCGTATCTCTACTTCATGTCCTTTTCCTTGCACTTCTTGTATTCCCCATTGTTTTGGCGTAACATATTGACGAGTTTTAGATAACGGTATTAATTATGAATTTATCTTATTTACGTTATTAAAATGCGATCACCTTTTGACGACAGGACAGCCACATTTTCAAATCAATGTCGACGTTACAGTATCACATTTAGTAACAGTTAATTCCGCATTTCTAACTGTACACTAGCCCTTTCAGTATATTTGTCCCTTCCAAGGGACAAAGCTTTTAGATACCACGAAGTATCGCTCAATTACTATCGTAATGAAAAAAAAATGTGTTATTATTTCGCTAATTGACATGTTTTGTATCATATTTAGTAACCAAAATTTAAATAATATTATTGGTTTTACTTTTGAGCAATGTCCAAAATGACTTCGCAATAGATAATTCAAAAATAGTAACACAAGGTATTCATAAGAATCACATGATGGTTATTGAAAAATAATTATATTGAAATTCTTAGAACTATTTTGAACGAAACTTGACAAAACAATTCCAACCTTTTATGAGACAGTACAATACATTTTGAATAATAAACATGTCTTATATGGTGATCTTATTTTTGCATATTTCAAGCTTGCATCTCGTATTTTCCTTTTAACATTGGAAATGTTTTTGTTTTCCTATTATGGGGTATGAAATCACGAAAAAGTGCATGCTACATTTGGCACATCACGTAATATACGTAAGAGATAGTTTTAGTCTGTTTCTGAAGACGGAATCGGTTCAAATGACAAAAATAAATTAAAGCTAACTGAAACTAACCGAAAGTTGATTGAATTACCAGCCCAAACTAACTAAAAGTAACCAAAAGCAGAAAAAGGGTTAAAATGAATCGGAACAAATTAAAAAAATAAAAGTAAGTTAAAACTAACTCAAATAAACCGAAAAACTAACCACAAAAATTAAAATTGGGTATAACCTATCGGATCCGATTCAAATTAATAAAATAAATTGGAACTAACTAAAACTAACCGAAAGTTGATTCAACGACTCACCGAAAGTAAACAAAAGCTCCAAAAAAGGCTAAAACGTATCGGAACAGATTAAAAATATTAAAGTAAGTTAAAACTAACCAAAACTACCCAAAATTATTAATTCGATTATAACGTATCGGCGCCGATTGAAATGACTAAAATTTAAACTAACTGAAATTAACTAACCCACGATGACTATCTAACCCAACCTAACCCAATCTAACCTAAACTAACCAAAAGCACCAAAACGGGCTAAAATGTATAGAAATAGGTTACACAAATTAAAGTAAGTTAAAACTAACCAAAACGAACCTAATTTTGGCGACTAACGAAAACTAACCAGAAACATTATATTTGACTATGACCAAAGAATGTCAGGTACGAAGATATTTCATTTTGGGTCAATGTAATCTGCATATTTCAAGCAATGATAAAAAATATAATTCGTACAAAAATGTAGATGAATTTTATATGAACACATTCATAAATTAATATTCTATACGTTCATATAATAATGTGGATTTTTAGGTATACTGCCCTTTTGCCCGTTCTGATTTTTTTATTACCTTGGGATTTGGAATTTATATAATAAAACCTTCATTCTGTGAGAATTTCAGCTTGTAACCCCGAGGTGCCCACACGAGGCAAAATAAGTTATAAGTAGAATTCTGCTATTTTCTTTTTCGCACAGACGATCTCTCGGCGCGAATTGGCAACAGCGAGTTCACCGCAGCCGTATTTCAAACGCCGTGCGTCGATGGGGCCAGGCTTTTCAAAGTTTGGCCCCATTTCAGGGTTCAAATATTTAACGTTTTTTTTTTTGGTTTTCTTATCGTAATAGAATATTCTTTGCTATAACGTATCGGAGCCGGTTCAGATGAATACTTTGGTTTCTTGACAGTGAATTTCCAAGGTCGCACCACGACACGGAAAATTTTAGTGAACGTTACGACACGGTTTATGCATACCTAACTGATTATAACGTATCGGAACCCGCTCAAATAAGTAACATAAATTGAGACTAAGTGCAAATAACCGAAAGTTGACTGGACGACTAACCACAACTCACCAAATCTATTAAACTTAATTAGAACGTTTCGGAACCAGTTTAAATAACTAAAATAAGTTGAGAGTGAAACTAAGCGAAAGTTGATTAGACGACTAACCAAAAGTATTCAAATCTATTAAAATTCACTATCACGTATCGGAACCGGCTCAAGTAAGTAAAATAACTTGAGACTGAGTGAAACTAACCGGAAGTTGATTAGACAACTAACCAAAACTAACCAAATTTATTAAACTTGATTATAACATATCGGAACCGACTCAAATGACTAAATAGGTTGAGACTAAGTGAAACTAACCACAGATCTAGGAAGAGGAAACTAACCGCAAGTTGATTATACGACTAAACAAAATTAACCAAATCTATTAAAATTGATTATAACGTATCAGAACCAGCTCAAATAAGTGTAATAAGTTGAGACTAAGTGAAACTAACCAAAAGTTGATTAGACGACTAACCCAAACTAAGCAAATCTATTAAAATTGATTATAACGTATCGAAACCGACTGAACTTACTAAAATAAGTAGAGACTAAGTGAAACTAACCGGAAGTTGATTAGACGGTTATCCAAAACTGACCACATTTATTAAACTTAATTATAACAGGTCGGAATCGACTCAAATGACTAAGATAAGTTACGACTAAGTAAAACTAACCGAAAATTGATTAGACGACTAACCAAAACTAACCAAATCTATTAAAATTGATTATGACGTATCAGAACCAGCTCAAATAAGTGAAATAAGTTGAGACTAAGTGAAACTAATCAAAAGTTGATTAGACGACTAATTATTAATTGATTATAACGTATAGGAACCGACTTAAATGATTAAAATAAGTTGAGACTAAGTGAAACTAACCGGAAGTTGATTAGACGACTAACCAAAAACTAACCAAATTTAGTAAACTTAATTATAACGTATCGGAACCGACTCAAATGACTAAAATAAGTTGAGACTAAGTGAAGCAAACCGAAAGCAGGTTAGACGATAAACCAAAACTAACCAAATCTATTAAAATTGATTGTAACGTGTCGGAACCAGCTCAAATAAGTAAAAAAAGTTGAGATTAAGTGAAACTAACCGAAAATTGATAGACGACTAACCAAAACTAACCAAATCAAATTAAATTGATTATAACGTATTGCAACCGACTCAAATGACTAAAATAAGTTGATACTAAGTGAAACTAACCGCGTTAGATCGGGGATTGAGAGACGAATCGAATGCAGTTTTTACAACCACCATTAATGTTGTAAATTGTAAAAACGATCGAAACTTGAAGTAATATGCATTTATGTGGTATATTTTGGTAAACTAAACTTACGTAATCTGCTAAAAGTAATTTTTTACATTAGATTGTGTTAAGGGTGGGTGAGGGTGACACATAGTTTCTCACGACAGACTAGTCGTGTCTCATATCGTTAGATCGAGGAATGTCAGACCAATCGAATGCAAATGGTCTTTTGCTTTTTCAACCACTTATAACGTTATAAATTACAAAAAAGAATGAATCATGCATTTATTTGGTATATTTTAGTAAAGTAAACTTACGTAATCTAACCTGATCTCACCCAAACTTCTATCAACTATTATATTTCCACACAATTATGAGTTTTCTCAGATCTCAAATTTAGTAAGCGTTGCATTCTGCTTCGGCATGCCTCCCCCGGTTGCATCTTTGTGAAGAACTGTGAATTTTTCTCATCTACAAGTGACATATGGTCACGTCCATCATATCTCATCTCTGTATATGGTCTAGATTCATAGCATGTATTTTTTAATTGAACTTCAACACAGGTCTGAACAAAATAAGATTTTCAAGTAATTACTCATAGAGCTTTACGCTAGCATAAAGTATTGAGTGAATAGCTTGAAGAAAAGTAATTGTGCCGGGGAGATAAAACGTTTTTATTTGAAAATTATTATGAAAAAATACTTGTGATACCATGCAATCACAAGTATTTTACGACGTATACGACGATGTTGTTCTCGTTCACATCAGATCACCTCCAACTTCTCGAACATTTGAGGAGTATTGTGAGATGGAGTTGAAGCCATATATCCAAAATAATGCATCGCATTTCAAAGCACAGTGGGATCAGTATCCTGGTAGCGTAAAGGATGCCATATGCTAAAATCGCAGGCAAGTTACACCGTCCGGCAGGCTACCTGAGAAATGGATGGACTTTCTTAGGAACTCAAGAAATGAGGAAGAATTTATTTTCTTCTTGGTTGCGTCAGCTGTAAAGGGAATTGGTTTCCTTCAAGTAGTATCAAGCATTGGTCATTCCATTTTCGCTTCCCAAGGTGTCCGCACATCTCTTGCGGGCTCCACTTGCCGTACCATGGAAGAGTCATCCTTCATCTCGAAGACATGGTGGCCAATTTGATACTGATTCTCGCTATCTCCTTTTATCATGCTCTAGGCCTTCTTAGTTATCGTACGATACTGGGACTAAGCGTTGGTTTGTAGTAGCTCATCTGATTACAGGTAATAATGTATTTTAATTACAAAAAAAGAAACCCCAAGTAAAGTACTGTAAGCTTTCTAATAGGCACTCGAGGAAACACAAATTCCACGGCTTTTCGGGTATTCCATACATACACCGGGTGCGATAGCAGGTAAAGGCAAAAAGACTGCATGGAAAATCTGGAAAGCGATGGAGGATTCAACCCCGGCTTTTCTAGCGATCGCCACCCTCTGTTGAACGAGAGTGAGTTGAATTGCGTCAAAAGTTCACGGTCAAGCTCTATGATCAGTTCTGCTCTGAGACGACAGTGGAAGAAGCTAAGAAAAAATATTTTGCACAAAGAACAAGTCACTTCATGCTATTCCCCCGATATATGCTGGTCTCTACCAACACATCCTAAGGGAGCGTATCAGGAAGGACAAATCTGGGGCCATTCACACCTGCCTGATGGCAATTTTCGGACTCCATCTAATTGAGATTGGAAGAAAAATTGTGGAAATTTGGTTCCCGTTTGTTCCGACCTTCCATATGTGTGGAAGGCCTGTCGGAGAGGTGTGGCTGCCTCTCGGGGTGTGGAACAAACTGCTGCTAATGTCGCAAAAATACTCTACCATCAAAATACAGTGCAATTGAATGAATGACTTAGTGCAAAAACTATATTAGGGATTTTACAGTTCTGGGTATCTGGGAGAAGAAAGTGATGCCGATGACGAGAACTTGTGAGGGAAACCTGTCATACGCTGTTTATTATTTGACATTTATTTATTACTGTTTGTGCCTTAATTCTGAGTACCTGGGAAGAAAGCCCGGCTAAAATTATGTGTTCTCAAAAACAGTGTAAATTTGTAAAAAACTGAGCAATTAATATTTTTTCTACAGCCGCGCGCAAAATAACTAATTACTAAATTGAAATGAAATCGCAAAATCGACAAATGCCGTGGATCCTATTTGCACTTTAGCGCGAACATGGAAAATAAAAATCTCACTTTTTCCGTCGAATATGATGGAAACCGAAGATAAATAAATGACAGTCGTGCGTTTGTTTAGGGGTTCGCGAGACCGAGACCGAGACCGAGACCTGCCAAGTCTCGGTCTTGGTCTCGAAGACAAAATTTAGTCTCGAGACCGAGACCGAGACTACCTTGGTCTCGGTCTCGGTCTCGGTCTCGGTCTCGGTCTCGCTCTTATCTCGGTTTCGTCTCGGTCTCGGTTTGAGCAAATAAAAAGTAATTCAATAATTTATTGTTTTATTTCGTTAATAACACAAACGTTACTTCGGAATGTTAAGTTAAATGAAACATCTAATAAGTGTCTTTTGTGTATCAGTTCTTGGTGTAGATGTGATATTAGGGATAACCTCCTTAAATAATTTTAAATTTTTTGTTTGCAACAGTTGTTTGAATAATAATAGTTAACTTAAATAGGTACATACCTAATAATATTTTAATATATTTCATGTTAGTTTCTAAATTGTTGTTTTGATATAAAAATGCTTACCTCTAATGTAGGTAGGTATACAAGTGATAGGGATTTTTAAGTATGTACACATAAAAGCTAGGTACCGATTTATGTCAATTTTATTGTCAAAGTCAACGCTTTTTCTTCTTATTTTTTACATTTCTTATCAGTTGTAGCGTAGCCATACAAAGTGATGTCATTTTCAAACATTCTGTATTATATGGAAAAATTTATTTTGAAAACTCTCAAAATTTAACGGTATACAGGGTGTCGCGAAATTAGTGGACGAAACATCAACCATGTATTTTTCGGTCAAAAATAACAAAAAATTTATTATATATCGGGAAGGGAGCTAAAGCCTCTTAAAGATGGGCCCCTGAATATGGTTTTCTTTAATTATTTCCGAAACGGTGTAAAATAGAGTTTTAAAATTTTGGGATTCTACTAACTTTAATACTCTGAATTTAAAAATGGAATTAAAAATAAAAAATTTTAGTCAGGTGCGAACATTTTAGGTGGGGAATCTAAAAATTAAACTTTTTGGGACTTTCTATATATTTTTTCTTCAAATTTTGAAAATTTGAATTTTTTTTTCGCAAAAAAGTGCCTCTTAGTTTTCTTCGCTAGGATGCAGCGTTTTTGATAAAAACCGATTTTAAAGTATACTGACTGTCAAAAACGGGTGTAAAATGAAGGTTATAATTTTAGATATTCCCCAAAAATTCCTTTTGACGTTACAAAACTGCATATTAATATAAAATAGTAGAAACACTTGTTCCAGAAAAATTATGACAGATTTTCAAAATTTGATAAACTATAGCATTCAATTTACACCCGTTTTTGGCAGTCGGAATACATTTTTATAATCCGTTTTTCTCAAAACCTTGCGCCCTATTGATACGAAATAAGAGGCCCTAACACAAAAAAGTTGACGTAAATTTTTTATATTCACTCCCAAAATGTTAAGCACTTGACCTGACTAAAATGTTCTATATCTTATTCAATTTCCGAATTCTAAATATTAAACTTGGTGTACTTAGGGGAATTCCAAAATTTTAAAACCATATTTTACGCAATTTTGGAAATGATTAGAAAAAAAAACATCTTTAGGGGCCCACCTTTAAGAAGCCCTAGCTCCCGTAGTGGGCGTTTCCCGATATAGGTTTATAGAAAAAATGTAAGGTATTTTTGACCAATAACTACAGGGCTAATGCTTCTTCCACTAATTTTGTGACACTCTGTATAGGTATACGGTATATACTGTATAAGTGGATATGGTCAAAGGTGGTCATTCATCTTTTAATATACTATTCTGACACGGTTGTACCAGAAGCAGATATCCAGTTGTTTTAATGGATACGCGATGTTTTATTACCTTGTAGATATTACGAAAAATGTGAAAACTCATAGCTGTTTATTGCTTGGAAATGGCTCAAAATAAGTTATCTACATAATTTCAGATTATATACATAACAGTATAACCTTTCTTCTAGAATCTTAAAAAGAAACAGCCCAATTTAAAATAAACAAGCGCTATACCCGGATTTGCACGATTTTTAAATTTTTTGGTTGATTGGACCCCGTTGGCATAAATTGCCAATAACATACATACAAATTTAATTTTTTCAGAAATATAAGTTTTGAAAATTCAACAAATAAAAATAGTTTTCGAGACCGAGACCGAAAGTCTCGTTACCTTGGTCTCGGTCTTGGTCTCGGTCTCGATAGCTAAGTCTCGGTCTCGGTCTCGATTCTAATTTCCAGGTATCGGTCTCGTTTTCGAGACCGAGACCGAGCCCATGATCTCGCGAACCCCTACGTTTGTTTCAGTTTGTTGCTGGCAATCTTGTTCTAAATATGCCCGAAGCCCGAATATAATATGTCAAAACTGAGAGTCATTTGCAAATTTCAGAATAAGTATAGAGAAAAATGTAGATTTAATTTTAAAAAATACGGCTGTAGAAAAAGTTCTGTGTGTTTTTCG
>JAEQML010055029.1:0-36847 GCA_016904865.1 Pissodes strobi | reverse complement strand
AATGTAGTAATATACAGGGTGTTTCATTTAAAAAAAAATCAAAGTGACCCCTAGCACTTTTATTTGATGTTCAATTGTTTTTTGCTGAACATATCCGAATTCGCGGGAGAAAATTACAATCAATCAATCAATCAATCAATTTATTAATGTTAATTACAAAATAGTATCACACAAGTCATGTAAAAAAAATATATAAAACACTACACTACATATAATCTTACAATTAGTACATTGCATTTAAAACACTTGAAATTAAAAAGTTAAAGAACTGTTAATAAAACAACATTACAACAATAAAAATAAAAAACATCTATACTTCACCAAGATCTGAGCTAAAGTATTCCTGGAAGGAGTAGAATGCCCTTGATAAAAGAAAACTTTTTATTCGTGATCTGAAAACTTTCAGTTCCAGTAAACGAACACTAGCTGACAGAGAATTAAAGAAGTTCAGGCCCAGATACCCAGTACCATCCCTGGTCCTCGAGAGCCGACGAAACCCACGCACAATATTGCCACGATGTCTGGTCAGATGATTGTGTACATTGCTGTGGAATTGATATTGATTCATGTTCGATCTAATGTAACATAGGCACTGAAAAATATAGAGAGAGGGTACAGTCATGATGTGCAACTGCACAAAGCTCTGTCTGCAACATTCCCGATACTGGAGCCCTGCAATTATTCTCTACGCTGCAGTCCAAACACCAAGTCAGCATGTGAAGAGTGCCCCCACACCAAAAGTGCATAAGAAAGTCGAGAAGCAAAGCGACCATGATGTGACTGAAGCAATGTATTTGCAGAAACACATTCCGAGAGATTTCTGATCAGGAAAATAACACCAGAAAGCTTACCACACAACTTGTTCACATGCTCAGCCCAGACCAAACCTGGATCAAGACATACTCCGAGAAAAGTGACAAGAGGCTCTACAGGCTTAGGGGCTCTGTGTGACAGGGAAAAGTTCATGGTCTGAGTCTCAGCACTGTTGAGAGACAACCTGTTAGCCACAAACCAAGATTCCACTCTATTATATATGTCAGAGACAATACCATCAATCTGTAGGGTGCGCATATATGTGAAGTAGATAGTTGTGTCATCAGCAAAGAGAAGCAACCGTACATCTGGCACAGCATTGACAAGATCATTCACATAAACAAGAAAAAGGGTAGGTCCCAGAACTGAACCCTGAGGAACACCATGTTTTACCTGTTTTGTTTTTGATTGGTGACCATTGAAAAATACATATTGGGCTCTACCATCAAGATATGTCTCAAGCAGTCTAATGCTATCAGGGTGGAAATTGTAAAACTTAAGCTTTTGTAATAGAATAGAATGTGAGACACAATCAAACGCTTTTGTTAGGTCAAAAAATGAAGCAAAAGTATCACAACCTCTCTCAAACCCCTCTAGGACATGAGTGGTGAAAGTGTCTGTAACAAGAGTAGTAGACCTACCAACAAAAACCAAACCAGAAAACTGGTTTTGAAAAAACAAATTGTTGGACTCAAAGTATTCTTTGATTTGTTGATTAAGTACTTTTTCAAACAATCTGGAGAATATAGGCAATATGGATATGGGTCTATAGTATGTTGGTTCGTTCCTAGAGCCCTTACCCTTATAAATGGGGATGACCTTCGCAGTCTTTAAAATGGATGGAAATATGTTAGCTGTAACACACGAGTTCATGATCTTGGTCAGAGGGTAAATGATTACATTCTTCAATGACTTAACAATTTTAACATTTATGTCAAAGCTATCTTTACTTTTTGAGTTTTTTGTTTGATCAATTATACTTCTTACAGTATTATAGCTTACAGTATTGAATGTAAAGGTCAGGTCTCTTGTGGGAGGCTGCAATAAAAATTCAGAGAAACACTCCGATCTGGCAGGGAGGGTTGAGATCACCTCCTCGGCAGTACCAACAAAGAAATCATTTAGAGAGTCTGCCGTCAGAGTATTGGGGGTTTCAGAAGATGAACTGGGCTTTTTACCATTGATGATCTGCCACATTGCTCCCTGTGGATTGGATGATTGATTAATAAAAGTGTCGTGGGCTTGTTTTTTGGATTGGGAAATTTCATGGCGGTAACATCTCCTATAATCTCTTATCATGTCCCTTGTGATAAGGTGTGGGTTGGCCTTATTGATGGCCACAAGAGTTTCCAACCTATCACGCATGTTACGGAGATTATCATTGAACCAATGGAAACACCCTGTCCACCGACTCTTGAATAGTCTCCATGAAAATTTCGAACCTCCTCTCAGGACCAATGGATTTCAGTTTTTTTTTTATAAAAGTACAGGGAAAGTCAAAAAATCGCCTTGTCTAGTCCTCGTTGGATAACCCTGTACTTTCTTCTTTTGCAAACCCAAGAAATGGATCAGCCAGGTACTCCACTAAAACACTTTTTGCGACACGCTCTATTTTAAGCTACTCCTCGGTTACCGGTTTAGGTCTTTCAGTGTCCATCAATTTTATCGGATAGTATAGCTCGAATTCTAAATTTCCACACGCCGTACCTTTCACCATCAAATGGTTTAATGTTCCTTTTCGTACTTTTGCTTTCCATTGTTTTAACTCAATGGACTTCTTACACACAGTAGGTAACTAATAACTATTTTTCACCAAGTACTTAAAAGTATTTTAATTAGGTCCTAAGCGCTACCGGATTTTTATTAAGCCAATTCGATACCTACGCCCATAACCTATAGGATTATGGGGTAAAATAACACACACTAGATTTGACTTTTCAAATAAAATTATTTATTCCTTGTTAGAAGAACGCACTCGGAAGGTTTCAGTTCAACTACCTAACTGAACTGCTCTAGAAATTATGTCTTAAAATATGCCTAAAGAAAACATTCAGACCACACAGGGCCAAGAACGTTTAGACAGCACTTTTATTCATAAGCCCATCATTAAGTGCCATGGTGATTTAATATAAACATATAAACATACTGAGAAGGCGATGACCTAAACTAAGAAGATTGGAATGAATTTTTGTTAATATTCCAACAATACCATCACCATCCCGCCAGTCTCCTTTTCTATTTTCGTTACCGTTCGCCATATCACACATTTTGTAACTTTTGTTACACGTTCATCATGTGATGCACTGCTTCTCTTCTCATGTAAACTTTTAAACAACATGGTTGACTGCAATCAATTGTTGTGTACCATTTGGAACGTTTATATTGTTCCATAGTGTATTGTCACTATTGTCTGTTTAAATAAATAAATGAAGGCTCATTCTTACATACAGATAAAATGATATAAAGAAACCTGTTTATATAACAAAAGTTCTGTTACAAATTTTAAATGAAATCACCACCCTGTGACTTCGACCCACTAAATAGGATTTTAGTAGGTAAATACTGTTCGGACTAAAATTACAGAAAAAAAGCTTTCTGATGAGCTACTCATGTGAGACACAGTCGAAGGGCTTACTTAAGTCGCAAAAGATGGTACCGATATGTTCTTCACATTCATCTCTAAATGCAAACTGTTCATCAGACATTAGTGAGTTTGCCTCGAGAAATCACACCATTTTTGAAGACAAATATTATTGAGACAATTTAACAATTATCTTCACACAGTCAAAACTTTTTAAATGTGGCATTCACATGATGTAGTTTGGGCAAAAGTAATTATTAACTGAAGCCATATAAAACTGAGTAATACATACATACTTTCAAATGTGCACTAGTGCCTCTATGCAGGGGTGGCCTCTGTACCGACGTCGATAAAGTAGGTTTCTGATTAGTAAGATTGACAATATTTGCTGGCGGATTATTAGGAATATTTACAGGCGATTCTGGACTGTTAGATTCAGTGGATTTTCTTCTTATTCCTATAAAAAGCAATGACAAAAATCACATCAACTCTCTAAAGCAGAGCAAAAAAGCAGTAAAAATCATTTGTGTTGACCTAATATTAATCGGTTAAGAAAAGAGTTTATCCCCGATTTTTATTTACATCTTTTAAAACTTTAAATTTTTACATTATAAAATATGCTTTTAATTAGTTTAAGAGTTTAGTAATTATTTATTAGTAGGATTAATAACCTTTTGTGTAAGCATCTCTTTTTGAAATTAACTATTTACTTATATGTTTCCTATTGGTTATCGACGAGATTTATATCTTTTGATAATAGAGCTTTTTTTGACTTTGGCTTTAATTTTAAATCTAAAAATATGTTCCTGTCGACCACAACTTAAATTATCTTACATGTTTCTACAACATAGCCCATACCTGCAAAACTACCTTCGATTTAGTTACAAATCGCTTTAAACTTAAAAAAAAAAATTGTCACAGTGAACACATAGAAGCATTTTATGAAACATTACCCTTCAAAGCCTCTGCTCTTTCCAACGCTTGTAAAGCAAGCACTTTCAATTCTCCATGTAGTAAATCGGGATACTTGGTTAAATATTCAACGGCCTTCGCATATAACTCGATGGCATCTGCTTTGTCCCCGTGTTCGTCTTCTTCAATTGCTTGTTGCACCAGAAAGTGGCATTGCTTCATCACCGTCTTTTTCTCATTTTGTTCCTTGTCCTCTGGCAAACTAAAACGTTTGTTACAAATAACACTGCAAATTCAAGAAATGAAATAACCAATTTAAATTTATATAAAACTAAGATCAATAATTATTTGCCCTGTTTACTTGTTACAATATTTCTAAACATCTGAAATGCCATATTATCAAAGGAAACAGTTTAAACAGCTTATACTTGGCAGTCTTCGTAGCCAGTGTTCAGCAATTTTCTTATAACCTGTGAGGGCCATGGTTTCACTAATAATAGTGAGTAACCATTATCATCAAAAATGTATCATGATCTAGGGAGTTTCACATCTACCAATGAAAACCTATTTACTTCACCGACTATTCAACATAAAATTTTTATTTCAATGAAACTAGCTCCATTAGAAGTAAAATGTATAAAATAAACATACGTTGGTATTTCCTGTTTTGCATTACCCAGTGCCTCGGCTCGACTTCGGTACTCGCCACTTTTTTTCTTGAGGGACTCAATTTTCTCTCCTCCAACCCCAACATCCGCAGCTGCTTGGTCCAACCATTGAGCCGCTATTTTGTAATAGTACACTGAGGGACTTATCTGCCCTTCTCGGTCGAATTTTACGGCTATTTTTGCTGCATCTACAGCCTTTTCAATAAGTTGTTCGGGAGTCGACATGGTTTATGAAAACTTTTTATAGTTGCTATGCAATCATGGTATTAAGCTATGCGCACTTATTGTACGAAGTTAAGAACAAAACTTATCAAATTTATCAGATGATTCATCATATTATTTGTTTTTAACAATGACAGGGTCAGTGTTTTTATGAACAGTTCTTCTTCGGGCATTTTTTAAAAAGGAAAAAGCATGATGCAATTTTTTATTGCTTTTTGCACATAGACGGACAAATATGATCTTATTAATCAAATATTAATGAAAAAACAGTAAAATGTAAATATTATGATTTCTGATCTCGTTTTGTTATGACATTTTTCAATTCATTTAAATTGACGTCTGAGGCGAAACAAACAAAAGCAATTTTTCGCGAGGTTAATCCAGTATAAACGGTTTAGGTTTTGAGCATAATCTAACGTTTTCGCGACATCGCGACATAACCTGAAGTAAGGGAAATGTTGATGACGTCATCGTTAGGTTAGCCAAGCATAATCCGGTCTGGAGCAGGTTTTGATGGGGTTAGGTCATTTGCATCAGACAGAAACTAGCGTTTTCGCCAACAAAACCGAAGTATCTCCAGTGTATCATACATTTATGTTGGTGGGGATAGGTATATGACGTATAAAGGTTAAGTCATCATATATTAGCATAATCTAAACCTAATTCGCGAAAAATCTCTTTAATATGACATTTTTGATATTTTACCCTTGGTTAACAGGAGCGTGTTCAGAAATGCCTACCCCGGGGGAATGTCGGACTTGCCGCTGATGCAGTTCGACGGCTGAGGGGCAAAGGAGAAAAACCCTACAAAAACAGGTGGCGGCGAAGGCCGTCAGTAGCAGTAGTTTTGTTTTTAACTGTTTTGATAGGGGCTGAGTAAAATAAATTTTTTTTATCGCATTCTTTTTGAAACTTATTACCCGTGCTGTTGACTTATATTGTGGGCATTGTCTTTCCAAAGACAATGACCTGGGTCTCCCCAAATTCGTTCAGAATCCGAACGGGTAAAACTAATGACGTCATATATTTCCGTTCAGAAATGATAATAGAAATAGCCCAAGGTGATCCTAAATGACCTTACTAAAAGGGATTTTTCGCGAATTGGGTTTAGATTATGCTAATTTATGATGAATTAACCTTTATACGTCATATGTCTATCCCCACCAACATAAATGTATGATACACTGGAGATACTTCGGTTTTGTTGGCGAAAACGCAAGTTTCTGTCTGATGCAAATGACATAACCGAAGCAAAACCTGCTCCAGACCGGATTATGCTTGGCTAACCTAACAATGACATCATCAACATTTCCCCTACTTCAGGTTAAGTCGCGAAAACGTTAGATTATGCTCAAATCCTAAACCGTTTATGCTGGATTAACCTCGCGAAAAATTGCTTTAAAATTAGGCTGGTAATAATTGCCTGACATATGCGATATGCGTGTTGGTGAATAAATGAAGTATGTCTTGTCATTAAACTTTGAGAAATGGATGAAAATTATACCTTTAGGTGTTTGGCTCATGTTTGTATGTCTTTTCTTTGTATTTAGGAACTTTTCCTCGAAAAATGGATATTAATGTGAATGAGTTTACCTCCTCTCCTAGATGAAAAAGACAATCCCGTAATTGAAGAAAGGCGTTCATATATAAATAAGAAAGTTTACCGGTACCTCTAGAGACCCGATGACGTCATTTTGATCACCCTAACCATACCATACCAGAATACAAATAATATCGAGTAGACCCACTCAGCAAAAATCGTTTGATGTTTTTGCATCAAACGCAAAAGCCGCAGCACGGTAAAAAATACTCTACCTACAGCAGCGAGCAGTCTGTGGGGAGAGATTCAAAAAGTATTCGCGGATGCGCGTTCCTCGGTTATTATAAGACAACGCGACGCGAAAGTACACAATCTCAGGGCGTTTGCACACTCTGTTCCTCGTAGCGGGGCCTCGATGGCCACGAACCAGATTGATCCGGATTCGCCCCGTCGCGTCGTCGCCAAACGCTGTCGGCAAAATTGGAAACACACTCCAGTATTTGTGAGTGACACGAATTCTATGACGTCATGGCAGTTGTCTCGGCGTCGGAATCAACCGCAGTAATAATAATCTTCTATTGTCTAATAGATTGCATCTATTGGGAAAAACTGTTTAAACTCCTAAGCGACAACATTATACAAACATAATGAAAGCAAAATAGTATATTAAGATACTAGTTTTAAAAGACCATATTTTTTCGCACGAGCACGAAATTAGGAACCGAGCCGCTTGCGGGGAGTTTCCTAACGTGCGAGTGCGCTAAATGTCTTTTAAAACGTGTTTTTATACTATTTTTTCTATTTTGCATGTTTTTTAATAAAAAACATTAATTTGTTCCAGTCGCGATCAAAAGTTGGACGGCCATCTTGTCACCATTGACGTCTGTATCATTACGGAATCCCATTCAAACGGTGTCCAAATTTTTGCAAGTGAACCTTGACATTGAACAATTTTGTTAATATCAGAGCAAACAGTCAACAAAAATAGTGTCGAAAAGAGCTTCTTTTCGACACTACTTTGCGTATCGAAAAGACTTCTTTATGATACCAAAATAGAAAAACTATTATATGTAATGCAGTTTGTGTCTAATAATAGCGACTGTACATTGAGCGGGAATTAGGTCAAACCCGAGAAGAACAGTTGACAGTTCTTCTCGGTCAAGCTTCCTGAGTAGACGTTTGCCTACCACATCAGAGGGCTTCAGAGTTGCGGGCGCATTACACTGATAATAATTACTATATCTAAGATTAGTTTTGCTTTGGAATTCAGATTATAAAGATGGCGAAACAGTATCCTGATTGTTTTTTATCGAGGAAAAGTATATTGAACTGGAAGCCTTCACTTTGGCAACCCGGATTCAAATCCCGTCGCTTTTTTTAAGGTTATCTGCTGCTGCTTCTTAGATGTGGGTTTCGCGCTTTTTTAAGGTTATTCGTTCGTTCGTTCGTTTGGGTTGTGGGCTTCGCTGTTATGCATTCACCCAGACACTGGTTTTTATTCTTCTTCCGGACCGCCTAATAAAAGGCTCCTGACACACGTCATAGTCCACACTCTATGAAATCACTAATTATTTACTTAGATTTGACTGTTACATAAAACTTAACTTTAATAATAGAGGAGTTAGTAAACATACAGCACAACACAGGTTTAGACTCTTCTCACTCCCGGGCAACGGAGGAGCATTACACACCCCGAAATGTTGCCTCGGATGTAGAACCCTAGGAATAAAAGAAGGAATTTAGAAGTTTGCCAATAAAAACTAGAAATTAAACATGGGAATTATTATAGCTTAATACCGTTGTGAGATAGAAATCTCATAATGGCGTTAATAACAGAACTGTTTAAGTTAGACAAAATAGACTGGACAGACATAGGACTGTCCATTCCCAACTCCCGTAGCTCCTGGTACAAATCCATATCCAAAATGGGACAACTAAAAAGAGCATGCTCCAGATCAGCAACTCCCGTATTACAATCACAATTTGGGTCATTAATGAGGCCTATTCTATATAAATGAGCTGGATAAAGACAGTGTCCAGTCCTCATCCTTATAATAGTAGGAATATGTCTCCTATCAACATATGCGAGTCCTTTAAACCAAGGTGACAAAGGGAAGTCACTCTGTATTGATGCATACCATCCGCCCTTACTTTGTGTGGAGACCTTCCAGTCTCGTCTCCATTTGTCCTGAGCTTTTCTCTTAATACAGGGTATTAGATCGAATTTATCTAATCTGACATCCATAGGAACTCTCAAATTTCTGCCTATATTCGCTAACTGATCTGCTACTTCGTTTCCGTGAATGCCCGAATGTCCAGGAATCCATGAGAGCTTTATGTCGAATATGGTAGCGTTTGAGTCTAAGATCATCTGCTCGGTAGAAAAAGAAATGTGGTCTAATTTAGTTGATATGCCTGATCTATTAATTTTCTGTATTGCACTGCTAGAATCTGTGAATATAACAGCCTTCCTAATGTCCTGTTCAACACAAAAGATCAGAGCTTTATTAATTGCAATAATCTCAGCTGAGCAAATTTGGGTTTCATTTGGTAACCTTTGAGAAAATTTTATATTATGGGCTGGGCAATAGACCCCATATCCAACAGTGTTGGAATTAATGTCCTTAGATGCATCAGTAAAGATCCATGTATAAGTGGCTGCATTGACATTTGCCTTTTCCAAAACTAGGACATTGCTGTGAGTATTCTCTTTGGACATATTCAATTTCAAAATGGGAACCGATTTTAACTGGGTGAGAAAGTTATCTGGACTTTAATAATATTCAAATATTCTTGGAGTTCCCTATATGCTCGGACCAAATAAGGGGTTTCCTTTCTTCGCCAATATCTGTTGTCTACATTATCAATGACTGCCATCAATTTTTGGAGAAGGTCCAAGATTGGATTATTGCTAATTGAAAGGTATTTCAATATAAATTTTTGAGACAAGTATATTCTTCTCATTTCAAGAGACATTTCACTACACTCGGCAAGTAACGCATTTGTGGGGGTTGATTTCATGCATCCCGTGATCACTCTTAGTGCCTCATATTGAACTCGGTCAAGATTAAGTAATAGTGCTTTAGATGTTGGCATGAGAAGTTGAGACGAGTATTCCATGTGAGATCTCACAATACCATTATATATGTGCAATAAAGTTAGAGGGTCGGCCCTCCACCATACTCGGCTAACTACTCTCATGACATTAATGCCTTTCTTAGCTTTGACTTTTGCATCAGAAATTTGCTTATTCCACTTCAGGTTCTCATTCATCGTCACACCAAGGTATTTAGCTTCCTTCACCCAAGGAATGATTGTATTTTCATAAATAATTGGATCCAAATTGGTTGTCGTGCGTCCAGGGCGAAAAAGAATGGCTTTGGATTTCTGCGTAGATAGGGACAGATTATGGGTCAAGAACCACTGTTGTAGCTCTATCATAGAAGCGTTTACTTGTCCTATAAGTTGATGTATGTTCCTACCTGTAGTCAATAGCACCAAGTCATCCGCGTATTGGAGCATCGTAATTACTTTTGGCAGAATATTGTGTAGCTCTATTGTATATATATTAAAAAGAAGGGGACTTAAAGGTGAACCCTGGGTTAGGCCCATGGATGATTGACGAGGTCCATGAATTTTACGATATTTGTCCCGAACATATATGTTCTTGAAAGCATACATATTGAAGATTAAATTTGAAGCATGTACAGAAATTCCCAAATCTCTAAGTTTTTGATACAAAACATGTATATTAACATTATCATATGCAGCAGTTATGTCCAAAAAAAACAGCCAGCGTAAATTCCCCCTTTGAGAAACCACAATTAATTTTAGTTGTGATAAATGCTAAATAGACTAGGCATCCCTTTCCAAGTCTAAATCCATATTGTGTTTTAGGCAACCGGCCTCCATTCTCTACCTCCCACTCTATGCGATGCTTCCGCATGACTTCAATTATCTTTGCAGGGCATGAACTAAGTGCTATAGGTCTATAGTTATTAGCAACATTTTTATCCTTATCAGCCTTCAGAATAGGGTGTATCAAAACGGATTTCCAATCCTCCGGAATCATTCCGCTCTCTAAACACTCATTATAGATTTTAAGCAACAACCTTTTTCCTTTATCTGGCAAATTTTTAATCATAGAATACGAAGAACAGTTGACTGTTCTTCTCGGTCAAGCTTCCTGAGTAGACGTTTGCGTACCACATCAGAGGGCTTCAGAGTTGCGAGCGCATTACACTGATGATAATTACTATATCTAAGATTAGTTTTGCTTTGGAATTCAGATTATAAAGATGGCGAAACAGTATCCTGATTGTTTTTTATCGAGGAAAAGTATATTGAACTGGAAGCCTTCACTTTGGCAACCCGGGTTCAAATCCCGTCGTTTTTTTTAAGGTTATCTGCTGCTGCTTCTTAGATGTGGGTTTCGCGCTTTTTTAAGGTTATATTTCTAAACAGTTTTTTTCTTGATTTTGGGTATGTCTTGGGTATGGCTTGGGTTAGCACTTGGTTAGTTTTCTTTTGTTGAGCCCCGTAGAGAGCGAAGCGAGCGGAGGTTATGCGTTAAGTGAAATATTACTTGTTGTAATACGTGCCTCAACTTTGTCAGCACTTTCTACGATATATTTTGCTTTATCTAACTAAAAACCAGGATATATTTAACAAAAGACGTCTACCGGGGCGCAACCAAACGAAGCTAACCCAAACAAACCCAAGGCAGGTCCAAAATCAATAAAAAAAAACGTTTTACAAACATAAACTTATAAAAGCATGTCCTGCCACTGGAATCAAACCCAGGCTGCCGGCGCCCTATCAGAAACGCAACATCTAACCACTGAGCCACGAGACCCTCTGAAAGCAACTCTCTGGACCATAGACATCTATTTGTCAGAAATGTGTTTTGGGGCCCGCGCAAGCCCAGGACTCGTCAGGCGTTAGGACTCGTTATGATCCTTAAGAATAAAATATGTGCTTGCGGGGACACAACCAACAAAAACTAACCCATCAAGGTATGCCCAAAATTAAGAAAACGCCAAATAATGTGTGCGTTTTTCGCACTGGAGTCAATAAAGGCTGATTTTCATATATAAGAGTGTGCACCGACTGTGCGCCTACCATGCTGCGGAAGTCGGGGGTCTTCTACATTTCCACAATAGGACTGGACGACCGCAACACGGTCGTAGCACAGTCCTTTATGTGTAAATATAAATAAGAGCTTCAGTGCGTTTTATATGGAACATACAATTTTTTGATTTACAGTGAAAACGACACGGTAGGTGCACGGTAGACGCACAGTTGGTGCACAGTCCTATATATGAAAATCAGCCGTAATGCGACAACTGGTCCGCACATAACACATAACCACTACTCACGCGAATCCTTGGATAAGGTCAGACATGGCAATACTGTGGGGCTCATACTGCAAGTAGATGCTCGTCCATATAGACGTCATAGTGAAGCGAAGGCAAGGGAGGCGTAACATTCATTTATGCAATTTTTTGGCGCCAAAGAACAGATGTGTCATTGTTTTCTGCTTTATGCCAATTGCCATTAAAAGTGAATAAAAAGATACATTTTTGGCGATGAATATGGTTATGTGTCCCTCTTAAGGATGGAAGAGTCCAAGTGACAAAAAAACTGAAATTTGTTTACAGTTACAGGTGGGAAATGGTAGACTTACTTGTCGAATACCTATTAAATTACGTTACCTTTCTCTCTTACCAGAAAGACAACTACAGTACATTTATTAGTAGGATTTCGACGCGCATGTCTGACTACCATGTTATGGTGGCAGTTTAACTTTGGAAATGAGGCTTCCACTCTGTTTTCTTCGCTAAGGTGACATTCACGGCTGCAATAATCGACAACGACATTTAAGATGTCTCTGATTTTAGGTAGTTTCGAGCGAGCTGCTGACATTGTTTTGGTACTTCCCACGGTTTTCCTTGGTTGTAAAATAACAGATACTTTTATAGACTTCACATTCTTCACAATCACAACGGTGTTAACGATTACTTGCGGATGCTGTGACAATATCATTTCATTCCATGCGTGCGCGCGCACCATCGCCTGCCTGTGCGCCATGTCTTTGTGATGCAACCAATCGTTTGTATGTGCGCTGGTCGTCTAGGGGTTTGCATGATTAGCCTTCATTTCGGCGACTCAAGTTCAAACCCCGTCGGTGTTTTAATTTTTTTTAAGGTTATATTTCTAAACTGTTTTTTTCTTGTTTTTGGGTATGTCTTGGGTTAGCACTTGGTTAGTTTCCTTTTCTTGAGCCCCCGTAGCGAGCGGAGGGCCATTCGAAAAGTGAAATATGCGAAGGAATGAAATGATATTGTCGGAGTATCGTCAAGTTTAACGATTTAATGAAGTGGCATGTGTGAAAGTATATATCCACATTGCGGTAGTTTATGTACATGTATGTTCGTTTATATTGCCTATTAACTACTTTTTTAATTATTGCCAAAGCCAAAAACTTCTATATTTCATTAATGAGCCCTAGTCTCCTATAGCTTCGTCTGAGATCTCAACGGATGCATTATTACCACTGATCTCCATAGATTGGTGGTTATTACCCATACCGTATATTAATTATTGTGGTTTTAAGTTTGATATTGTCGATGTGAAAGTCAGAGTCTCAGAGAGCAGGTAACGTAAGAAGCAAGCGGATAATATTTTACAGTTAAATAATGATACAGATATATAGATACAAAGATGCATATGTCAGATATTACGTTTACGACATATACGACGAACTCGACTCTTTATTGCCTGAAATTATATGGCGCGGTTTCACTTGAATATGATGCAAAATTGAAAAGTTCCGCAAAACAAAGATACGGGAATAAAAGGATAGCTTTTGTGAGCACATTATATTTGTTTAGTACTTGAAAATGGCAGGCAACCAATAAGCTGTGGTAACAATATACTGGATCTTGGTAGAAAGGTTACATTAAAACTATAACATAGGTATATTTTACACATCGATTTAACGTAAACGACATAAATTCGTATGATAGATTATTTTTAAAAGTGCATTGTTGTTATTGTTACTCTTTTATATAGCCTCGGATAACATGCCGTTACGGTCATCATAACTTCTTTACGTTACAAGCGTGTATTTACCATTGATTTGTATAGGAGTGGATAAGCAATAGCCGCCTGTCGCACTATTCAAAAGTGGCAACCTATGGGCGAAAAAACAGGTTTCTGCGCATGACAAAATCGACGCAAAATCGAAAAACATAAACAAAGAAGATACCGTTTTGTCATGCGCACTAAAACACTTGCCGTCTCAGCAGGCGTCGGTCAGGATCGAACTTGGCTTTTGTCTTTGACGTGTTTTCGTTTTGACGGCGCGGCGTTTTGAGTTAATAATTCGAATTCGATTCGAGGCAAAATACCCGGGATTTCCTATTTCAAGTAAGTCTAATTATTATAAGTATTACTTATTTATACCTTATTGTTTGTTTCACTATGCTAACTGGGGCCCATTTCACAATCGGCAAGACTCCTCTACCGAATATTTGGTGAAATAATCACTTTCGAAGTCCGGGCCTGCCTATTTACCTTCACGGTGCAACAACTAGCTCCTACTAATTTTCTAATGCGCAAGTCCAAATAGAAATCTCTTTGTTTACATTTCGCGGTCGTAAATTTGCCATGTTTGGTCTATTTACTGCTTATCCACTCTCATACAAATCAATGGTATTTACATAATAGAGTAGGTACAGGGTCTTTGATTATTTACGTGACTCCTGGAGTCTTTATTTTTCAAGATAGAAATAAGTTTTACACAAAAATTGTAGATTTTTTTCCATGTTATCCTTTGAAATTATCAGGAAGAAAATATCACTAAAACACTAAAACGAAAGATCTTTTTTTCTTAATCTTAAGTTAGTCCTATATCATTAATTCCTATTTTTGAAATATTTGTAACTAAAACCTGAAGTTTTCAAATTCATAAAAATAAAATAAGAATTACTCTGCAGCGATATCATCAGTGCAGTGATCAAATGAACAGTTAACAAAATTAATTTCAACCTGTGAAAGAAAAAAATCTGATCAAAGAAGATCTACCGGGTAAATCGAAGTGAGCTCAATTCGGTAAGGTGCATAAAGACGAAAAATAAAATCTAAATCTAATCTAAAGTAGCAGTTAGGTAATATGGCTTACTCCCATAAGACTTTATAACATTTTCTTCTCTTCTGCTTTTATTTTGTAACTTTTAAATTGTTGTTTTGATTTTAATTGAAATTATTTGGATAAATAAAAGTAAGATTTAAATGTTCCTT
Organism: Pissodes strobi; assembly: GCA_016904865.1. Taxonomy (NCBI): domain Eukaryota; kingdom Metazoa; phylum Arthropoda; class Insecta; order Coleoptera; family Curculionidae; genus Pissodes; species Pissodes strobi. The sequence goes on along the minus strand of JAEQML010055029.1, from coordinate 21,807 downwards.
GAGTTACCCTGCCGCTGCTCAGATACGTCTTATTGCGGTGACACTATAGAGGTGTGAGTTTGAATTCTGAAGATTCAATTATGGGCGCCCGGTCTAAAGTAGACCGAAAGATAAGAAAAGATAAGTTAAATTGTCAAATTACATTGTCCATAATAAGACACCGAGGTAAGGAAAGTAAACGCAAGAAATAAAAGATATATTTTCCTAACAATTTTTAATAATAGCCTTTGACTCTCCTGAGCATCTTTCAAATTTACGCATTTGAATAAAAATTCCTACTACCAATCAACAATCTTTATAGGTAAGATAAAACAAGCAATATTTGACATGAACGGATCCTAAACTACGATATAATGATATAGGTAATGTATATGAAATTTTCCTTACGGCCCTATTTAAAATTAATGGTCCTGATAAGCTAATAGTCCATAAGTTACAATCAGCCCACTAATAAGTCAAGAATATTTCACTACATAATCAACCAAATTAACTCTGATCAAAATGATTCTCAGAATCGAGCAAAATCAAAACAATGTCGAAATATCGAATATGTCAAAATCGGGAGATAATAATTGTAAAATCTATCAGACGTCTGTGAGAGAAATTTAATTTATAAATTTAAGGCTTACCCTTGAAACAATTAAATAGAGCCAAATAATATCACTATACTTGCTAACATGGGTGTCGGCAGGTGAACTTCCAGGGAGGGGGCAAGTCGATGTGAGGGAAAAGCTTGACGCAGGTGCAGCGCCATAGAGGCTAAAATTTTCTGGGTGCCACGCCCAATTGTTGCCCAAAAGTCATTAAAATCGTTAAAAAAAACACGCCTTCCACGAGCGGACGAAACGGATTTTACCAAGCATTATTGACACATTTCCCAAGTCAATTAAACCTTAAAAAGTAGGGCTGGGCAACTGGCAACAATTGTAATCTGGAATTGGACCTCGCTCAATGTGTATAACAATCGAATCTGCAATCGTTATAACTCTTCTTCTTCGTCTCGGTCTCGGTTTCGGAAAGGCTCGAGTCTTAAAGTATCGTCTCGGTCTCGGCGAGACTAGACATTTTGTGGTATCGGTCTCGCCGAGAGTCTCGTGCACTTCAAAACAAATTTTCTTTTTTTTTTTTGAAAACCATCCCAAGAATCGATATTATAAATTCGACCTATTTTGGGATATTACCACGTTAATGAATAATAATTTGATTTTTTCGGTTTTCTCAGATAAATAATTTTAATAACTTAACAATAAGTGTGATTTTTTTTAAGCAAAATTAATTAAACAGCAAAGTCACAAAACAATCTTTATAGAGGTAACAAATATCGTAGGAAGGTTGACAAGTAAAAAAGATATCAGAGAATCAGAGGGTAGAGTAGTGTAGTCACTGTAGTCAGTAGTCAGAATAGACTACTCTACATAATATTTCATATTTTCGATAGTAAACCTAAGAACCCTTTCATGAGGCGCATTCCTGAGCAAAAAATATAAATGATTGTAAGTAAACCTGGCAAAGTGCAGAAAGATTATTTGCTATTGGCTACAAGTGAAGAATTCTGTTTGAAAGGATTAAGTTTACTTAAAAACATACCTACCTACCTATGTAAGTAAACTACTTTTTTTAAGAGAAAAGAAACTAAAAGCATATTAAAATTTAAAAAAAATCATTGTAACACTCCTCTGGCGAGTTTAGAGTTTTTAGGTAAATCCCCGACTGGTTGGGGTTGTGGGCATTGAAATCTCCCAGAACGATTATTTCTGAACTGGGGTGATCGAACTGTATTGAGTCAAAAGTGGTAGCTAGTGTTGTAAAAAAGCTTTGGTGGGCTCCATCGCCTGGGAGGCAATAGAGACAACATATAAACTTGGTTAATCGCTTTGGTGGTGAACTTAAGCCGCACATGACGTCAAGGTTATTCGGTTCGAGTGTTTCCTCGGTAACATGAGAGGTCGCTTCGGAAAAAAGGCATATTCCGAACTAATGTCAAAATCGAGTATGTAAGTCGTAGCCAGGATACAGGTAGTTTACTGTTGTTCTCGTAGAACATACTTGTCTTGTGTTTCTGTAATGGATAGTATGTGTGGTCTATTTGCTTATAGATGTTGGTTTACCGAATTTATGTTTGTATTTAGGCCTCTTTTGTTGCAGAAACTTATATGGGGTCACCCAGCGTTCGGAGATCCGAATGGCCGGGGAGTATACCTCCGGAATATTTTGATCCTGGAATAACCATCATGTCCATATATTCCTACTGTGAAACCCGGAATCACCAGCGCGGAAGCGGCACGGAAAAACCACTTAGCGCTTTCCAGTTCTATTGAGGTGGTCTTTCACCGGACGATACTAGTAGGCGTATGCATCTACCACCTAGGGCCGCTTTCGCTGGAAGCGTCGACCTCAGACTCATTCCTTTGGTGATCCCTAGTCTTACGGGGGTAAAAATGAGGTTTGTTGGATCACTACCTAGTGATCAGCTCCAGACATTGCACTTTGGTGTTCTCCAGCCTGGAAGAGGACGATGGGATTTGATAAGCCACATTCCGTGGCAACTCGGAATGGCGGGGGCGTCACTCCCCGTAATCAAACTGCTCTCACCAGTTTGACGTTCCTGACAGCTAATACAATACAGTCCCTCTTGTCACAAACTGTCATTGATCAGCTCCAAACTTTGTGCTTCGGTGTTTTCCAGCGTGGAGGAGGACGATGGCATTTGATGGGCCACATCCCATGGCAACTCGGAATGGCGAGGGCGTCACTCCCCGTAATTAAACTGCTCTTATTAGTTTGACGCTCTTGCCAGCTAATACAATGCAGCTCCTCTTCTCACAAACTGTCATTGATCCCGTGGCAACTCGGATGGCGGGGGCGTCACTCTCCCTAATCAAACGGCTCTCACCAGTTTGACATTCCTGCCTGCTAATACAACGCGGCGTCGCTTGTCAAAAACTGTCATTGACTAGCTCCAGACTTTGTACTTCGGTGTTCTCCAGCCTGGGGGAGGACGATGGGATTTGATGGGCCACATCCTGTGGCAACTCGGCTGGCGGGGGCGTCACTCTCTGTAATCAAACTGCTCTCACCAGTTTGACATTCCTGCCTGCTAATACAACGCGGCCTCTCTTGTCACAAACTGTCATATGACTAGCTCCAGACTTTGTACTTCTGTGTTCTCCAGCCTGGGAAGACGATGGGATTTGATGGGCCAAATCCCGCGGCAATTCGGAATGGCGGAGGTGTCACTTCCCGTAGTCAAACTGCTGTCACCAGTTTGACGTTCCTCTCTGCTAATACAATGCAGCCCCTCTTGTCGCAAACTGTCATTGATCAGCTCAAGACTTTGTACTTCGGTGTTCTCCAGCCTGGAGGAGGACGATGGGATGTGATGGGCCACATCCCGTGGTAGCTTGGATGGCGGAAACGTCACTCTTCGCAATCAAACTGCTCTCACCAGTTTGACGTTCCTGCCAGCCAATACAATGCAGCCCCCTCTTATCACAAACTATCATTGATCAGCTCCAGACTTTGTACTTCGGTGTTCTCCAGCCTGTGGGAGGACGATGGGATTTGATGGGTCATATCCCGTGGCAACTCGGAATGTGGAGGCCCACCCCCGTAATCAAACTGCTCTCACCAGTTTGACGTTCCTGCCAGTATGATGGGAGGATTCAAAAAATAATGAATAATAACCTGTTTTGCTTGTTCTTCTCGAACTACTGGAGCAAACTGATCCAAAATTGAAGTGAGTCCCACGAGATTACGATTTTTGTGAAGCTATAAGTTTTGGAGTGTCCTAACTTGCAATAAAAGAAATCGTTGACATTTGTTCTAAAAGGCTAATTTGTCTTTATTAAACTGATGCTGACATTTTTTTTCAGACATACCGTGATCTGAAGGACATTTACGATGTACCCTCGTAGATACCTGTATTCCTCAAATTTCGAAATAATATTATTTCGTGCTTATAGATTCATAGTGATATATTTTTATGTTAAAATTACGTTTATATTTTTAATATACTATAAAAACAATCTAAGCGTTCTTTCATTAATGGCTTAAACACCTAATAAGAATAAAAAGTAAAAAAAAAATGAAACGAGGAGAAAAATCTTAATTTTGCGATTCTTGACGAAATGGCGAAGGATTATATATTTTAAAGGATTGTGCTCAAAATTTGCCGAGGGGAAATTCTGAAGCAGTTAAGATATTGTATGATGGGAGGAATCGAGAAATAATGAATAACAAGCTGTTTTGCTTCTTCTTCTCGAACTACCGGAAGTAAATTTATCCAAAATTGAAGTGGGAGTCACGAAATACGATTCTGGAATTCCAAACTTGCAATAAAATATATAATTTAGACTTGTTTTGAAAATATTTTTTTTTGTGTTACTCATAAATATAGGTAAGTAACTAGTAAATTGTACTTTAGATACGTACATACTTTCTGAGATTTCTTTGATTTTCGAGTACTTAAATAATTTTTTATTTTTTGTACGTTATTTATAATTAAAAAAAAAACATTATTTTCGTATTATCCTACTTATAAATTATTTTTACTTCAATACTCGAGACATGAGACTATCGAGACTGATGTGTCGAGACTCTCCGTCTCGAACCTTGAAGTCACGGTCTCTAGTTATAATTCCTAGGCTTGTCTCGGTATTGGTCTCGAATTTCGAGACGAGACAATGGACGAGACCGAGACTAGTCTCGTCGAGACCGAAGCACAAAGAATAAGGGGGATTCTTTGTGGACCGAAGCACTATCAACAATTACATTGCTACCCACAAGGCTTCGATTTTAGGAATGGAACTGCGTCCTGGAATCCCCCGATCCTCTTCTACAGCTTCCTCATTCGCCCATATGAATTGAAATTACTCCCTCTCCTCGAACCAGTTCAAATTCAGGACTCCATTAAAGTTAGAATTAAAATTAGAGCAGAGTTATATAGGTAGAGTTAAGAGTTGCAGAAGAGATGAAAATGTTATAATGGCAAATTACAGTAAAAGCGTAATGTTTAAGTAAGTATACAAAATACGAAAAACGAAAAAAAAAATAATTGAGAATTACTATGGTGTTACCGCGACATTTGCTAACTAAGATAACCTCGTATAAGGTAGTACAGAAACTCGATATTAGTTAATCAAATAACGATAAAAATGGTAATAGTTACAATAAAAGATAATAAACCATTTAGGATAATAATTAAAGATAATTTAAGGTAATTTCAAAAATGATAAGGTACCATATAGTAAGTAAAATAGGTAATTATTGAGCCTAATTGTTTTCTTATGGTCATACGAGAGTGGAATCCACTGACAGTGGTTGGTGGCTAGTCCTTAACTGCTACAACTACTTGGCTGGCCCCAATTAGTGATTTTTTGCTTCCTGTGAAGCTACACGTCACACCATACGGTCAGTATCACTTTGAAAAAGGGTCTCAAACGGACGGAATGAAACTGGAGAAACTTTCTAGGCTGGTGAAAAATCGGGCGGAGGATGGACCCTAGTTAAATAATAATAATTTGAACTATACTGGTTTGTGTATTTGCCAATTTAACTCATTATTAATTAATAAGGATGTTGTTAGACTTGATGGTCAAAATTACCACGGTGATCTTTCAGCTTTGAAAAACTTCTGTTTCCCTTCCTACGCACGCTTCGAAGAGAAATACCACGTCGATACCGGTTGGGTGCGTTTCAATAAAGGATAAAATAGTTAATGTTTTAAATTTTAAGATCTACATTCTTTCAGAATAGCTATGCTAAGTTCCACTGTAAGGTAACTAGAATTTCAATATAGTCAAGATGGTCTAATCACTCTAATCACATAAATCACACAACTGGCCAATACTGCTAATATTAAAATAAATAAATTATGAAACATCTTTACCTAGCATTACAAGAAGGAGAAGGTTAGCATGTAATGGACTGGGCGTTTGGGAATCGATAGGTAATGTTTTTAAAATTAATTTTTTTTAGCGCCGTTTTCGGTTCACACTGGAAAAAATTGCTACAAGTTTTAATAATGTAATAAATAAAATAGTATCTGAATTAAAAAAATGTATGTGTATATAAATTAAATACCATAAAACTGGGCTTCCTGGCAAAGCTGCTGGACGGACAGTGATAGAGAAACGAAACGAATTCTTCCGAAACACGACGGAGATATGATCAAAAGATGAAAAATTGATTTATTTTCTTTTATTTCTAGGCTTTCATTCCTTCATTTTCAAACGGTTTTATTTAGCTTGACCTGTTTGTTATTTATTTATTTGTTTGGGTCAAATTTTTTAGTTGAAATTTTACCCCCTTCCTGTTGACAGATTGTTCTGATATTTGGTACACACCTTTAGTTCTGATGACAATGCAATTTAATACATTCTGTGTTATTATAAATCCAAGATGGCCGCTGCTATAAAATGGCGGATTACATATTTTTTCACAACCCCCTCAATATAGGTATCAAATAAAAGGGCTTGACTAGTAGAATAGTGTACACTGTGACAAATTTCAAATCTAAGATGGTTGCCGGCACAAAATGCCAGATTTCATATTTCTTTCAATATTTCTAATTTCATATTTGTTTCAATATGGGTAATGGGTATCAAATGAAAGGGCTTTATAAGTAGAGCACAGTGCATGGCGGATCATAGAGTTTAGACAGTCTATACTTATCTACATTAAAGTTGAAATCTAGGCATCTAATCAAAACAAAGAACTTTTTTGTTGAAAAATGACTTGAAAGAAGAAAGACCAGTAAATATAGGTCCTTTCGATTACTATCAATTTTGTATTCTAGGTGTTCATACTAGGTTTCAGCGCAACGATTACCTTTTTTACGCTCTTTCAGTGTTTGAGCACTACCGGGTCAAGTCAACCATTGCAGCATGTGCTAGAGGAGTGGAAGGTGAAAATGGCAGTCGAGTAATTATTTAAAATGGCAGTCGAGTAATTGTTTGAGGAAGGACAAGCATAAATGTGGCTCTGAGTCGAGTAAAGTCTTTGGAAGGATTATGCATTGAGGAGCTAGATTGCAACAAATTGTCAGGAAAGAAACTTTGTAATAATGAGGCATTAAATGAACTAAATAGAATGAGAAATATTAAGTAACGAAATAAAAACTAAAAACTTAAAAATAAAATAAGTAAAAAAAAATTAAGTGAAACGGTTTTATTGAAAATAATACTAATACTAAATAGTAATGATAATACTAAACAATAATTCGTTAGGTCCTAGGTACTAGTCATAACATCACCCTCCTCATCAATCTAGGGCATTGATCAGACAAAAAAATAAAATTGTGGGGCGTAGCCTAACCTGAGTAAATATGTAAATTTCATCCATAACGATATGAGCGGTTGACTATTGATACAAATTTTACGCTCCCCACGATTTTATTTTTTGTCTGATCGATGCCCTAGATTGATGAGGAGAGTGGTGTGATGACTAGTACCCAGGACCTAACGAATTATTGTTTAGTTTTTAGTATTATCATTACTATTTAGTATTAGTATTATTTTCAATAAAACCTACTTATTTTATTTTATCTACCACTCATCAATCGTATAACTAAAAATAATTTAATTATCTCCCAGGTCTGTTATATATTTTTTCTATTTATGAAATCGTTACAGGGATAGCAAATTTAGAACTGCCAGTATATCATCAGTTTTAATTTTGATCCAATCGAAATATTCTAAAGTCTAATGCAGCCCAGAAAGACCTACAGAAGCAAACTGAACATATGAAATTCCTCCTTAAAATTGTAATTTATTCCTGGACATTTTAAATCTTCATTTAATAGAAATTAGGCATAGATTAGTATACAGAGGTATTGTATTACTCCTTTGCCATCCTGCCAGTTCACGGCCACGAAATTTGGATAGTGAAAAACTTCCCCAATTAATAATATGCAAAGTTCGAAATTGGCGGAATAGCTAATTTGCCAACTCGAGCTTAAAGTTATGTTCCGCAAAATAACTTCGGACGAGTTAGAAGTTCCCGCGGCTTCGTGGGCGATTCAGTTAATATTTAATCACATTTTAAGTGGATCATCTAAAGAGTCTTCTATATAACAAATAGGTCATCAGTAAATGACTCGTTTGTTTACGCCAGAAAGAGCTATAAAATTGTGCCTTACCTAATAAGACGAATTGGACAATTTTAATACACGCATATAATTCTGTATATCTTTAATAATAAAATTTGACCTATATACATTTCATGATACCTGCTTGATACATTTAAAACCGTTCCCCACGGAGATCCGATTGGGGAACTATTTATATCTCCGGAAAATTTTGAATTAAATGTACTCATGTCATTGTCTTGGGAAAACATAATAAAGGTGGTATCCCGTTGCCTTGCTTTATGCCAAATCTTTGCTTGGTTATCGGCCGCCCATTGCCGTTGTGCTAGTTTTTGTTCACACCGGGTATTTTATTTCCCCGGTACCTCTATATCCAGGGACCGTGCCCCAATCTACCCGTGGGGAGGCGCCCGATGTGAGATTTAGCCAAAATCTGTAAACACAATTACAGATTTTGAGATTTAGCAACACCCACGACACCTAAAATGAAACACGTTAAGCTACTGTTTGATCAAGCCATTAAGGAAGTGACACCAGAGAACAGGCGAAAAGCAGTTGTGATTAAACAGGAGGAGGAAATGTGGGATCTTGACGACTTGATCGATCAGACGGTCGAACCTTTAATTAATTATATAATGTCAAGAGGTGATGACAGTTATAATTCAATTGTTGTATAAGAATGTATAATAATAGTTATTTTATCTATGCATATTATGTACATATTATTTATAATTTTTATTTTGTTGAAATAAAATTTGGTTAAATTTAAATTATTTCTACAAGTGTCCAACCTGCACACCCTTGGCGTACCATTCTTAGTGTTTATGAATGAATAACAATAGGCAAAACGCATAAAGTGCCCAACCTGCACTTGAAAAACATAAAACAATTTTGCACTGAATCCAATATCAGACTATAGAAGTGGAATATATTATTGGTGGGTCACCTTTTCATACCTAATGAGGATTTATTACTCTAAACATTTCTGAAACAGATTTATTACTGAACACATTATTTAATTTAAGGATCTAATAGAACATATAATAATTGGAAAAACTACAAAAAGTGCAAATTTCTTGTCTACGTTCATATCTACTCTATCTCAATGGACCAAGGTTAATATCTACAAGACATTAGTCGTGCCTCATTATATTTTTATTTCATCAATATTGTATTCAGGCAATAAGACTGAATAAAATACGCTTCGGAAATTGCAAAGCAGGGCAATGAAGATCATTCTTAAAAAAAGACGGTACACTTCTATTAAAAGTATGCTAAAACACTTAATTGGCTACCTGTTTATACACATCTTATTTATCAGAACATGATCCTAATATATTGTGGTTGTTCGGTTCACTGTGAGCTTCGCATGTAGCATTTACCCAAATCAAGTGGGAGGCAAGGGGGATAGACCCGTTCAGTGACTGCTCCTCCTGCAACAACTTCTTTCTTTCCAGCTGATTTTTTCAATCTTTCTTAAACTTTCCAAAAATAATCCCGATTCCCAATATTATTATTCAATTCAATTTCTACTTATTCATGTTTTTACTAAGAGGACAGTTAGTTAGACAGACAGCACAGCAGAGGTTAACACTCTTCTCGCTCCCGGACAACCAAAGGAGCATTACACACACCGAAAGCTTGTCTCGGATGAAGAACCCGTAGGACTAAAAGAAAGGGTTCTAAATAGATTGTTTCACTCAATTTAAATGCATTTATCTTGTTAATTAATTTTATTTAAACTCCTACATTATAACGTTATTCAAATTATATTATGTCAATACTTGAAAGCTATTACTGCGATATCTTTATAGTTTAATTCTATTGTGAATTAGATATTTATTAATTAAAATCATTGTTCAGTCATTAATGTTTGATAATAAAGATCTGACTGAAATGGGGCTAGACACGTTGACTTTATAATTAATTCTCTGTACAAGTTCTTGTCCGTTATGGGGCACAAGAATAATATATGCAAAAGGTCAGAGATTCCTGTGTTACATTCACAATCTGGGGATTCCAATAGCCCCAATCTAAAAAGGTGAGCAGGAGTAAGACAATGAACTGATCTCATGCGAATAATAGTTGTTATGTGTCTTCTATCTACGAAGGTTATATTTTTATACCATGGTGTAAATTGGAACTCACCCTGAATAGAGGCACTCTCACTTTTTCCCTTGCAGATTGTTTTCACCAGGCCTTCGACTCACTTCGAGTGTTCCTTTTTATTAAAGGATATAACTCTTCTTTGTCAAACTTAATTTTTAGAGGTACATTCAGAATTCTACTCACTTTTGCAAGTATATCAGCCATTGTAATACCATGAATTTTCGAATGACCCGGTATCCAGGCCAATATAACCCTGGAGTTTGGCGATTCATTCATTTCTATCAACAGCTTTTTTGTATCATGAGCGATACAACTTAATTTAGATGAAATTATTGAGCAATTGATTTTTTAAATTGCGCTTTTTGAGTCAGTGAGGATAAATATCTCATCAAACTTCCTTTCCTTGCATAGTTATAAAGATTTATTGATTGCAAGAATTTCTGCCGTACAAATCTGAACTTCATCCGGCAATCTATGAGAAAAACTTATATTTCTTGTTGGGCAGAAAACACCAAGACCAACCCTACCTGTTTCAATATCATTTGACGCATCAGTAAACACCCTTGTGAACCCAGCCGCCAATCCGTCAATCTTCTCCAAGAATTCCCTGTCACTCGTCAGACTTTCCTTATTAAACCCAAATCAATCACAGGAATCGACTTAAGTTGATTATAGAAGCCAGCAGCGAAGCATGGAAGCGTGTCTACCCCTCGTGATAGGTATATCCTTACCTCGCCAGCATTTGTTATCACCTAGAAAAAAACTCAACACTTGCAAATATATCCTTATAGGATTGTTACTTAAAGCCATATTTCTTAAAACAAATCTCCTTGTCAATAACGTTCTACTGAATTCCAAGGACATCTCTCCACATTCTGACAACAGCACGATAGTTGGAGTAGATTTCATACAAACTGTCACTATTCTCAGGACCATAAACTATAGACTGTCCAGCTTCCTCCCTAAGTACTTTGACATGGGATTAAACAACTGCGCTCCGTATTCCAAATGAGATCGAATGATACTCTTATACATGTGATTGAGGATTACTGGGTCTGCACCCCACCAAACTCGACAAATCGCATGCATATCATTGAGACCTTTCTTAACTTTGATCTGAATATCTGAAACTTGCGTATTTCACTTAAAATTTGAGCTCAGAGCAATGCCTAGGTACTTGGTCTCCTGTACCCACGAGATAATATCATTATTGTAGATGACAGAAGGGAGCAAACGTGACTTATTCCAGGTCTGAAGAGGACCGCTTTAGACTTTCGAGAAGACAGCGAGAATACATAATCTATGAACCACAGGTTAAATTTTTCCAAAGATTCGTTTATCCTGTAAATAACAGAGGGTATGTCCTTACCTGTACACGCATAAGAGTCATATCATCTGTATACTGTATCAGAGAAACCTGGTCTGGTACCAAGTCATGCAATTCTTGAGTGTGGATATTGAATAATAAGGCGCCTAACGGGAAACCCTGGTTTAGACCCCTACTGGACATTCCAGGACCACTAATTTTGCTATCCTGTCCGTTGATGAACATTTTTTTTTAAAGGTCATATCAATACCAGATTCATCAAATGCACAGAGATACCAAACAAGTACATCTTTTCATACAATTTGTAAATATTTACATTATAGTATGCCGCTGATATATCTAAAAAAAACTCCAACCGCAATCTGTCCCTTAGAAAAAGCCACAAGAACTCTAGATGTAAGGTAAGTAAGGCATTCTAAACTTCCTTTACCCAACCTAAATCCAAACTGTAATTAAGGAAATGTTTTCCCATTTTCCAATTTCCACTCAATACGATTTTTTATTATCATTTTCAGAGTTTTATGCATGCATGGTGAGAGAGCTACAGGCCTATAGTATGAAGCTATGTTTTTATCCTTGTTAGGTTTTAACAAGGGACATATGAGAGTATCCTCAGGAGTATGACCTCCATCTAAGCAATCATTATAGATGCCCAGCAGGGCCTTCCTTGCCCTGTCTGGAAGGAATTTTATCATAGAGTATAACACTAGATCCATACCTGTCGCAGAATATTTTCGACTTCTGAGCACAGATTCCAACTCAATCAACCGAAACATCTCCACCAGTCCCTCCGGGGATTTTCGTTCAAAATAAGGATTAACAGTTAAACTTTCTAACAATTCACCAACCACCTCCGGAGTTGGAAGTCTTGCCCTCAGATTAGTCACAGAAGCATTAGAAAACTTCCTAACTGTCTTCCAGATACTCCTTAGGAGGAGTGTTTCCGTTCAAAGAAGCACAAAATTTACAGGATTGTCGTTTTTTATTATGCAGAAATCTCCTAGACTCTGCAATAGTTTTCTTCATTTCCAAAAATGTTTCTAAAGTTGAGTCGTTTATATAGCTCCTAATTGCATTTTTCCTTTGAGATATAACAATATTACATTCCTCATCCCACCATGGTACCGAGGGATTAAATATTTTATTGTTAACATTACTTCTGGAAATAGCTCTATCTGCTGCCTGTTCAATGACACTAAAAAATTGTTGATATGATATCAACCCATCCGCTGGGATGGATAAGAGGACATAATCATGATATTGATTCCAATCAACTCTCCTAAAACATCTCCTGGTGATGAACTCACCGGGACATAACTCAACTGACACTAAATACTTAATATATGTGGGGAAATGATCGCTGTTGCCGCAATCATCTAACACTTTCCAGGTTATTTTAGTACCCAGCATTTGGCTGGCCAATGTAAGGTCTACAACTGATTTATTTTGGTTAGGGTTACATATTCTAGTGGGTCAACCATCATTTAACACAGATAGGGATAGAGAAGATAACGACTCACAAATAACTCTACCTTTATGATTTTCAATAGAACTACCCCATACAGGATGATTTGCATTGAAATCCCCGACAATGAGTTTCTGGTCAGGAATTGATGATAAGTCTTTTCCAGTGACACTCCTCCAGCGGAACATTTGGAGGAATATAAATGTTTGCCAGGTGAAAATTATATTTGTGCAATTCAATAACCATTATCTATACATTCTGATGAAGATAAGACGAGTTTATTTCAACTTCCGACACATCTATACAATTCCGAATTATAAAAGCATCAAGGCCTCCCTTGCCATCAGCCCGATCCTGTCTCCTAATATAATAACCAGCAGAACTAAACTTAACTTCTGAATTTAACCAGGTTTCACACAAGACTAAAATATCTGGACACTGTTCCTTTATGAGAATTTGTAAATTTGGACGGATTGCACTTAAACTTCTTATGTTCCATTGTATAATTTTGAGACTTTTTCACATCGAATTTAGTAGCTCTGTATAAATGACAAAGCATCTTTAATCCTATCTTCCATCCTATTCAACCTCGATTCCAGTGATTCAAAATTAAAATCAGGCTCATCATCACCCAAAACAGACTGTAATTTTGCAATAACTTCCTTTAAAAAAAAAACCCTTGGTGGGGTATAAGGAGAACTCTCTCCCCAATCAATTGGATTGAAGGAACTTCTGCTCGGAGAAGGAAATAAACAATTCGAGTGACCATTTATATTATATCCCGGGGATAAGGAGGGGGAGTAGACGGTTTACGTTTTTTAGAATCAGTATATTTAGTTGCTGTCTCCCTCTAGGTTGGCAACTGAGCATTACTTAATACATCCTGAGAGAACCTCACATTATTTCCTAAGCAAGGCCTTGAATTTTGGACTATCGGTTTAGGACTAAATTGCTTAATTTCCGGAATAGTTATTTATGCAACTAGTGTGTAAAGTGATCCCTTTTTCATGAATGGGAATATTGTCCCATCCCAATCGCATGAATAAAAAAAGGGTACTTTACGCATGAGTAGCATACAAATTTTTTTCTACTACCGAAAAATATATGAAAAAACAAAAATAATATTAAAATACTTTACGCACTAGTGCGTAAAATAAATTATTTTACGCACTGCCCTAAACGTCAAAAAATATGTCAGATTAACTTTACGCACTACTGCGTAAAATAACTTACTTTACGCAGTGCACATTAAAAAGGCCTATTTTACGAATCTTAGATAGTGCGTAAAGTGAGTACTTTACGCACGGTAGTAGAAAAAATATTTTTCCATATTCATAAAAAATGTCCTCGTCGTTTCAGAATAAGCTTAGTTAGTATCGAAAAACGGACTTGAAGTCATAGACATGAGTACTCTAATTTGTTTTTGCCTCAGAAATTCAGGACACTCCTTGTCCGTGGAATTATGTCTTGAACTGCTGCAGTGATAGCATTTAGTAGAAAAGGTGCAATTATTTTCGTGACTACCAGCCCAGTTATTACATTTTGCTTTCCCTCGACATTGAGCCTTAATATGACCGTAAAGAAGACAATTAAAACATTGTTTAACCCTCATTATGTATGGAGACACCATGTAGAATGCCGAGTTAATTTTTGTGTTGATGTTTTGATAACCTGCATTTTACCAAAAAGTTATTTTGATTTATTTATATTATTATAATTCGTCGTTCACTGGAATAATTTAATTGCACAGAAAATAGATTTCTAAGAGGAAGATAGTTGTTTTCTCTTTGAATCTTCGAGAAAGCTTAAAGCGGGTAGCTTTTCGCGGACTCCGACTCGACAACTAGTTTACTTGACCAATAAATTTAGAAACCTTTAACAATGCATTCTTATACAATTAATAAAGACACTTTTTATGTTACAACTAAAAAAAAGTACTGAGAATGCACTAGATCACAAAGGTCTGTTTAATAAATAAAATTCCACACCCAGTGTAAAACAGTTTAAGAATATATTAAATGATAAATTAGTGGGAGGATGATATGGCTTTATTGCAAATACATTTAAGTTTCACTCTTATTCTTAGTTTCGTACCTACTTATTTTAAACCACTTCTTGTTGATTTTGATGTGTAAACATCTTACGCGGCGGTATGAGGGTAAATCTCGGCAAATTGGATGGAAATGTGTAAACTGATTCTAGCCGCTAAGGCGGTATTATTAGACAATGTTTCCATTTAAAATCGTTTTAAATGGATTTAAGAGGATAAAAAAGCATATTTTAAATTAACGAACCGTCAAGAGTATTATTTATCAATTATTTTAAAGTTTCTTATTAAACCAAATTTTTATTCTATGAATAAGCTAAAATGAAATGTATAGGCATCGGTCATAGCACGTTGAAAATACCGGTTCTCGTCCATAATGATGTCGAGCTACAGCTACACGCTCGCTACAGAGACACGCCTACTCATTTTCCAAATAACAATATGACGGCAACATATATTGATATTAATGAGCTTAGCTCGGACCATCTCCCTGTTCTCCTTCTTTGGAATGAGCTGAGAAACGAAATAACAGAACGCACGAGATATAGTTAGAAATATTTTGAATGGAACGAATACAGACGTAGACTAACACAGATCACTTAATATCTCTGGCCAGATTGAAACCGTACGTAACCTGCAACGGGAGGTGGACATTCTGACACGTAATGTTCAAAACTTGCAACGGACTCTAGCTACAAAAATACCTGACAAACCAAAAACCGATAACCTGTCACCTGAAATTTTAAACTTGATTAAGTTCAAAAACAAAATTCGTAAAAGATGGCAGCGTTTTCGACAAAACGCAGACAGAGTAAGAATCAATCAACTTAGGCAAAAAATAAACACATTCAAAAATGACTGTTGGACAGACACATTAAACAAACTCAATGTCAAGGATAACTCACTGTGGAAAGTTACGAGAGGGCTCGGCAAAAAATATATAAAAATCCCTGCCATTGCACTGAACGGTAGGGAATATATAACTGATATTGGCAAGGCCGAAGCTTTTGCCGAGTATCTTGCCACGGTACACAGGAGATTGCCCGATATCACACAAGAACAGACTGACATAAAAAACGCCACGGCTAATTTTGTAGACAAGAAAAATTTCCCATCCCCCCACACATCCACGGTTCCATAATTTGCTTCCCAAGCGAGATACGCAAGTACCTCCATTTACTACCTAACGAAAAAGCACCATGTTCAGATGGTATTACCTACAAACTCCTGAAAAACTTTCCTCGTAAATCTAAAGTACAACTAACATACATAGTAAATGCAATTATTCGCTTGCAACACTTTTCCACGCAATGGAAAAGTGCTGTAGTCATCATGATCCGCAAGCCCTGTAAAAATCCATCACTTCCCTCGTCGTACAGACCTATCCCCTCCTCAATACTCTAGCCAAACTTGTAGAGAAGCTGCTCCTGGAGCGAATCAACAGAGTGGAGAGCAAATTATCGATTCTTCCATCACAGCAGTGTGAGTTCCGGCCCGGACACAATACTTGGCCTCAAAAATTGCAACGGACATATTTGAGGGTTTTAATCGCAAAATAAACACTGCTTTGTTGTTACTCGACATGTAGCGCGCTTTCGATACAGTTTGGCACTCCGTCTTGGTATAAACTATTCACGATCCACAACTTCCCATATTACCTGGTCTCCCTGATTTATTCTTATACTTCTGGCCGTACCTTTCGCATAAAAGTTGAGGGGAAACTCTCAGTACCCCGTAACCTCGAGGCTGATTAGGTACCGCAAGGTACGGTTCTATCCCTGCAATAATTGTATCTGCTGTACACATCAGATATACCCCAATTTCCCAATACCCAACTGGCTTTATACGCAGACGACACCGCCATCTATAATAGTCATTTTATGCCCAGGCATCAAAATTCCGTCTTTCTCATCATCTAACTCTCTTAAATCCATATTATAACAGGTGGAAACTAAAAATAAATGCCCAGAAAACCGAGCTGGTTGTCTTTACAAGAAAATTTACAAAAAACAAATTCTTTAATCCACTTGTTATTAATAACACACCTATACCACAATCTCCTAAAGCAAAGTATTTGGGCATTGTTCTTGATGAAAGACTTTGGACCGCATATTTCACATGTGCTTCAAAGAGCATTTGCAGCATATCAAAAGCTGTATGCCTTGATGTCTGCAAAATCAGTATTAAGTCCCTAAAATAAACTTACTCTATTCAAGGCAATAATACGTCCCATTCTTGTTTATGGGGCTCCTGTATGGGCGTCTATATCTGATACCCAGAGGAGACGCCTTCAGGTCTTCCAAAACTGGGCGCTAAGGGGCGTTTTATCTGCATCGCGCTACACGAGGATCAGGGACCTGCATGCCATGGCAAATATCGAGACGGTGTCTGAATAGGTATATCGATAGAATCTCAGACAAATTTTATGCTTATGGTGTGCAGGCATCTCTCCTCACTCGTCACTTGACCAGTGTCAGATATAGACCAGATGTACATATTAAACTCGGCCCACCATACAAAAGACCTATTTTCTATAGAGACTTGGCAATGAACACAGGTTAGCAGCGAAATCGGGTATAACGTATAAATATAGTTCTCTCACCCTCCTTCATCCTAGCTAAAATTTCCCAGTATGAAACAAATACTTATAATACATGATTACACCGAGCAATCATTCGCATTCCCGCAATCACCACCTTTGCATTGCAAATCGTGTAGACAGCATCCTCCATCCTTAATTCCTTAACTACCATGTATACCTAATATGCCCTTTCTATGCATTTCTCTGTCACATGCACGTTAGCTGTGACTTTCACCCACCATTCCCATACATGCACCAGCCTTTTGCTTGTTCAGTGGACTCAGTGTTGCCATTTGAAAAAATTAAATTTCATCAGATGTCTCTCTCAAAAATCACCAGTTTTTTTTTAACATAATATAATTGGTTCTCTGCTTTATAAAAAGCTTTAATATTTAACTCCCGCATTAAAAAAAAATTAAACCTAAACTAGAGAACTACACAAACCACTCTATAAATTGGTAAAATTCAAAAATTATTTGTATATATTAGATGATAATACAAGATTGCAATAGTTGCACTTGCTGGCGCGTGTGCTTGTTATACTTGGCAACGTTGAAAGAAGGCTATAAAAATGAAACAATACTATTATAAGAGTCCCTCAGCCGTACCATCCTTAACTTCCAGCAATGCCAAAAATTAATCGCTTGGTTTAAAAACATCCTGAAGGCCCACATCCATCACCCTTATGACTAACGCTAAATGCTTTATATTTGATTCATCAGTAGATTCATCCACAAGCAAAGAAAATGTATTTGTTTTTAACCTTGTTACTAAATTTTTAAAACTTTGATCACCTGTAACTTATAGCCATTGCAGTACATTCTTTTGTTGCCTCATGATATTTAGCACACGTTTTAATAAACTCTGTTAAATGCAGTTGAAATAGCTGTGTTATGTTCCACTAATTATGACGTTAGTCAAATTTCTATTTGTTGTTTGCTTTTCTAGTAAAATATCTTTTTGGAAAAGTTTATCACAGGCATTTGAATTTTTGCAGAACATTTTTTTTGTGCACAGATGAAATATCATTCTTCTTTACTGCAGCAATACCTCCACATAAATTCTTTCCACATGGTTTACAAAAGAAAAAATGTGGCCCTTTTTTGCTTTCAGCTACCCAAATATATTTACTTTCTCAAGCTGAATTGAATTTGTGTCTATATTGCTTTTTCAATGTTTGAACCTTGGTAACATTGTTATGTTATGTTATTTATTTATTTATTTATTTAAGCATTTCTGTCTAACATGAAATCTATTTATGTATAAGACAATAATGTACAAATATAAGTGAACAATACAAATTAGTAAATAAGTAACAATATTTAACACCTTGTGTTAGTTAATAGTTGTAATAAATTGTATAATACACATTCATATCACAAATTATATAAAAATCAGTTTTTTAAGTTGATACGAGAACTGACTTAATGACATATGAAAAATATTGAGGTTGGCAGCAATATTGTTGTACTGGGCACACATTTTATATATGGGTTCTCTTAGCATTAAATTGTTTGATGCTGATGGCAGGTAGAATATGGAAATGGATCTTGTAGCAATAGGTGGAACACGGAAAAATAAACCGCTCCGCAGATGATCGGAGTCTACCAAACCCCTAACTAGTTTAAATAAAAATAATAAACAGACATAATTTCGCCTTTGGGCAAGTGACGGAAATAAAAACCTACCAAGCAACAATGTAGGTATGATCGATACCACGAGCAGGGTAAGTACCATCCGTTTTAAAAGCAAGATATTTCAAAAACCTTCTCTGAACGCTCTCAATAGCGTTAATGTATTCTTGATAGAAAGGGCTCCATATTAAGGATGCGTATTCCAGCTTGGAGCGTACATACGAATAGTACAATACTCTGAGTGACTGGATATTCTCGAAAGGCTTGCACGTTCGAATCACAAATCCCAGCATCGCTATGTATGCTTCCCTTATTTTTTTGAACATGTGTGTTGAAAAAGAATCCCGGATCAAAGTACACGCCAAGGTCTCCAAATAAAGCTCTCAATTCGTTCCAAGACTGACGATATTATACAATACTGAAATAGAATGGGATTCTTTTTCAAAGAGAAAGTCATGATTTTGCATTTGTCGACGTTAATGGGAAGCATGTTATCCGTGCACCATTGATTCAGGTTGCCAAGGTCTTTCTGGAGCCTCAAACAGTCCTCCAGAGAGTGAAAGGTTGAGAAAAGTTTGAGGTCGTCACCGAAGAGTAGGACGTTGCTGTTAAATATCTCAGTTATGTCATTAATAAACAACGAAAATAGCAAGGGGGCTAGGTTGCTGACTTGCGGAGCTCCACTTGTTTCAGAGTCGATCTTGGTCGATTTTCTGAACAAAAAGAGATGTGCTCTTAGGCACTGAAATTTACCATAGGGCTAGTTCTAAAGTCATTTTGTAAATAAAACAAAAAGCTTTAGCATTATATGAATATTTTAATAAGTTACTTTACTTGAAAATAACTAGAAGCTCATAAATACATAAAATATAAACACTGAATAATTGTACGTAGTCAGTGCTACGATATGAACAATATCAGTCGAGGCAAATTTCGACCTTGAAAAATATGACATAAATAATACTCTTAAAAACTAAAGCATTGCGTAAACAGTTGTAATACTATGCTAAAATATGGTTATAAACATAACCTTGAAGCTATGTACAGCTACTTATCAACTATGTTAGCTGATTTAGCCTTGATATAAAATACAACAATATACAAGCGATAATAACAGGATTAATATTACCTTAAAGTCCACCTAAAAGCTAATATGTACACTATGAACACCATTGACGAGAAACGTTCAATGTTCAGGAGGTTATCTTCTAACACTGGGGGAAAGTCACTTTGACAAACACTTGCTAGGCCTATTATTGCTAGCTTCTATGTACAATGTAGTTCAATTTCTTGCAAACAAGAATGACTGGATTGTAGTGGTTTGACTGGTATGCAGTTAGTGCATATTGGCATGACATGAATGCCTTGTGAATGCGGCTTATTGGTGCACGCATGAATGATTAGTAAGTATGCTATGCAGGTAGCATAGGTAAGTTGAAATCCGCGTATGGGATGTAGCATTGTGATAGCTTGAGTATATTGGCAGACTAGTGCCGTTTAATCCTTATATGAGAATAAGGCATGAGTATGTATGCAGGCTAGTGCAGAGTAATCCTTATATTAGAATAAGGCAAGAAGTGTAGCAACCAGTGGTATACTGGTAATATAGAATGTCCCATGGGCAAGACCATTGGGGACTGTGCAGCCATCGCACAGCCTTTGAGAATTAGAGAGATCAGTGGGTCTCCATAATGGCAGTAAATGCCGAAATATACCTTTTTGTAGGCTTTGTGCTAGAGATCAGTGGGTCTCCATAATGGCAGTAGATGCCGAAATATACCTTTTCGTAGGTTTAGTACTAGAGATCAGTGGGTCTCCATAATGGCAGTAGCAGCCGAAAAATGCCTTTTCGTAGGCTTAGTACTAGAGATCAGTCGGTCTCCATAATGGCAATGAGATGCCGAGAAATACCTTTTTGTAGGCTTTGTGAGAATGTGATTGTAAACATATTCGTTTACTTACTTGAGACTTAGAGACTAGGCTCTATTGAGTGCGGTGTGGTTCGAGACAGGGCTCGATTGTACAACTCCCATGGATAAGACCAATTGGGACGCCATTGCTCGGCGGGAGAATAATGGCATTAAGTTTGCCAATAAATACCTTATTGCAGGCTTGATGTGACGATGATTATGCCAGGATATCACTATATCACTTGAGTAACAAACTAGAGATGATGAGGTATCAAAACGTGAAAACTTGCCGGCATGGCGTCTAGCGCCAGCCGGCTAGAAACGGGGGTGCACCTTTTGCGACTTACATGGTCGAGGTTCAAGAGACTACGTCTTACTCAATACTGAATTCTAGAACGTGGGAACTAGAGCAACTTGAAGAAGTTGTTACCGCCCCTTCTGGTGGGAGAAGATGCACCGCTTCGGCATGGAAAGGGCAATAATGTAAATACAGAGATATTGTGTAAAAACTTAACATGACCGGTTGTCTAAATTAATATTATGAATTTTAATACAAATCCGGTTGAAATATGCTAAATAGTTTGCATGAAATTCGAATATTAAAGATGTGAATTTTAGGGAATTTTAGTTAGGGTGAACTGGCCATCC
>JAEQML010055028.1:0-36848 GCA_016904865.1 Pissodes strobi | reverse complement strand
CTCAAAGTCATTCAAGGTCAAAAGTGTGATCTTCAAATATCCGCAAAGCCACTCGAGGTCGATGTCGCTTGAAATTATCTCAAGGGCACACAAAGTCAAGTTGCATGTTCTTAACTGGCTTTAAAACATCATGAACAATAACCCTCTGCAAACAGTCCCAAGTGCGTTCAAGGTCATGTACACTTGGATCAATCCCAAGGTCATATGCACAACCATCAAGAAAAACTCAAGTGCATTCAAATTATCTCAATGTCATTCAAGGTAAAACACACAAAATAATCCCAAGGATGTTCAGGGTCATACACGCTTGGAGCAATTCCAAGGTCATATGCGTGACCTTAAAAAAAAACTCAAGGACATTCAAGTCAAAGTAATTCAAGGTCGAATATACCCAAGGCCAAGTGGGCTATCTCAAGGTCACCAGGGAGAATTGAACTCGTCTATAGCCCCAAAGAGAATCGACCCCGTCTACATCCAAAGAGAATCGACCCCGTCTATATTCATAGAGAATCAACTCAGGCTATGGCACTCTACTAGGGTGTCCTACAGAAAATCCTTTAATCTTTTAGATCAGAAAATATATAAGAAAACCGTTTATTGATTACACTCAATTTTTGTATTCTTATTATTGTCAAGTATAGGTTTAGGCATTATCAACGTCAACAGTTTAAATAAGAATCCCTGTACCTAGATAATATGTTTTTAAACTCTCCTTGCATTTTATTTATTATATTATATCAATGATACCCAAACAAAAAATGTAAGGAGAATTTAGAAAAAATCTACTGCATGCTTTCAAGCAAGTCTTTCTACTAACCAAACTAACCCAAATACTTCCAGGCCAACACTGGCTTGTTATAAGAAACCATTTATTTGCACCATAAGAAACCGAAAACCTCGCCGAATACGTTAAAAACTCAATTGGAATTTTTCCTCTCTTACCTCTATCAATCCATTTCTTTTCTTCAGATACAAGATTTTTCATTTCATAAGAAATATGCCTAGTATCGAAAATGGTAGGAAACAGATCGACAATTATCTTCTTAAAATCAGGGTATGAATCTGGAAGTGTCGTCTCAAAACTGCTGATCATCAAAAGCAAATCTTGCACAAGATTATGGCCCACTATAGGTTTCTTAAGAGAAGCGAGCAGCCTAAACACTTTTGTGAAACCTAGGAGATTTTCTATTGTTTCATCTTCCAATGAATGTGTAGCGTTTAGAGCACTGAACTCTTCTTTTGCCACTTTTTTGAGAATAAATTCTCCATTTTCTATGTAGGTCCAAACATTCTCAAATCGACTTCGAAATGCTTTATGTAAAAAGAACACGGTTTCTTCTCTGTTGTGACGTTCAGTACAAACTTTTGGAACTGCCAAAAAATCTCCTACTTTTGCTTTTTCGTACCAAGATCTGATTATTTTACCCTCTCTCTCGATAATTTCCTCTAATTCTGTTCTACAGCTAACATTCATTTCTGACAGTTCATCATTGGTTATCTTTTGTCTGAGCTTTAGCTCCTGGTCCCGATTTATATAAGGAATACCATCATAAACAAACTAAAAAAGTATGAAGGTTTTGTAAAACCTGAAAATTAACTGCATTCAAAAACAACACTAAAACCCAGTCTTCCAGGAAGAATTTATCAGGGACAGACTAGTCTGTCGGGGGCCACCAAAGGCGCAGAAAAAAATTAGGAATCACCCCCAAATTTTATCAAAATTTGTCAATAAATTACAGGGTACATGGTACATGTACATATATATTTTAAAAAAGTTGTCATGGAATGTCAAGTAATTTCTAGAGTTGATTACAGTATAAAAGCTTTCGAAATGAGGTTGGGCTCTAGTAGTAGAATGCAATTATGACATTACTTAGCATGGAAGATACGTGGTGATGGTAGAGTGCCAGATTTTATTATTATTGTAAGAAATATATAAAAATAAAGAAAAATAAAAAAATATGAATTAAACCTTTCATCAGAATTTTCTAAAAAATAGATATTAGTTGGTTAACCAGTCGGACTCATACAGAGAAGTGTAAATTTGCACTAGCACATACTTACCTTATTGAAGTCAAAATTGTATAATCTTAAAAAATTCAGGGTACTTGATTGAAAATAAAAGTTCCTATGAACATATTGAAAACACGCAGGCTGCACATAAAATGTGTACACTCTTCCACAGTAACTGTTTTTCTCCGAGTCAAATGTAAAGGCAGTTAAACCAACTTGCAATGGAATAACTGTTTCCAGGTTTGCTTTCAGTTTGCTGTACCTTTCCGCAGGTGTATCAAATAAACTGAAAAGATTTTTTTGTTAAATATTATCTAAGTTATTAGTGTTTGTGGGTTTGCTATAAGTATTAGAATTTGTTGATAATTAAAAAAGCAAGAGGAAGTCAACTTAATTAAAGACATAAAGAATTTTTATAAGGACAACACAACTAGAATAAAAATAGCAAAAAATATATCAAAAAGTTTTAGAGAGGATAGGGGCCTGAAGCAAGGATGCTGCCTCTCACAGACGTTGTTTAAAATATATCTGGAACAAGCTTTGAAGCATGGAAAGGAAAGTGCAAAGATATGGGCATCCCACTAAAAATTTCAGCTTTGCAGATGATCAAGTAATTTTGGCCCAGGACTACGAAGACCTGGAGTATATGACCCGGAAATTAGTTGAAGAATATACCAAATGGGGCCTTGGAGCGAACATTAATAAAACTGGACTACAACAAGACCTTATCCTCGAAGATACATACGAGAGAATAAAACCCTGCAACAAATATAAATATCAATCAATACAAAGACGTAGAGCCATCAACCTTCTAAACAGTATACTATGGGACAAAAGCATATTGAAGGCCAATAAACACCGAATATATAATAGTCTCATTAAAAGCTCATTAAACCTCGAGTTAAACCTGTGATTTTGAGTGTATAGATCTCATAGATATTGTTACGGCTAGCCTAACAACCATCCGAACGTTTTTGTGCTACCCTATACAACTAGCCGCCGTGCTCCTCGCTTCTTTGTCTGTATGACTCATCGCCCGGCCGGACGCGAAGTTTCGAGATCGCTGGAATTATCTCGATGGCCTCGTCGAGATCATATAGAGTGGCCTCGGAATACTTCCCGAATATTCGTGATAGATTTAAGATTATATATAAGCAGACCTAAGGCGTATGTTAGTCAGTCGGATAGTTCAGTTCAGTTAATCATTGAGTGTTGAATAGATATTAGTTGTAAAGTTATAAGAGTAGTATAGAGTGTTAAATTGTATACAGTGATAGTGAATAAAGAGAGTATTAGTTGAAAATAGCAAAGTTGTAATTCTGTTAAGAACCCACGAAAAAAACGTAACATTTGGTGTCAGAAGTCGGATTGTGAAGGGACCGGACTTGCGAAGTATTTTTCGAGGAAAGAAGAGGTACAAGTACGTCAACGAGACCGTTTGATTGGTGGATTCTGGCAAAAGTTTATAACATTCTATGGTCAATACAAGGCAACAAACGGCAGAAATGGAGCAAATTAATAAAATGTTGGCCGATTTTATGGAAAATCTAAATGCTGAGAGACAAATAGAACAGGATCGGCTGCAGAAAATTTTTCAAGATCAAGAAGATAAAAAGCAAGCGGATCGGGAAGAGGATGAACGTAAAAGGCAAGCAGAACAGGACCGGCTTCAGAAAATTTTGCAAGATCAAGAAGATAAAAGGCAAGCGGAACGGGAAGAAGCTGAAGGTAGAAGGCAAACAGAACAGGAACAGCTGCAGAAATGGATGCTGGATGTAATTGTAGGCGAGCAAGGAAAATTACAGAAAATATTGGACGGGCAAAATGAGAAATTTGAAAAAGAAGTAAACAATATACAAAAAGAAGTTGTAACTGTACAAAAAGAAGTAGGAGACGTACAGAAAGAATTGAAGAATCTACAAGCAGAAGTTACCAGACTAAAACATCAAGTACCAACCAAGAGGGCATTCGCCCCAGGACAAAACATCAAACCTCCAACGTATGACGGTCAAACATCGTGGACAATGTACAGAAGGCAATTTGAAGCCGCTGCTGTTGCCAATGGTTGGAATAATGAAGAAATGGCTACATCACTAGTGGTAGCGCTTCGTGGATCTGCCCTGGAACTACTGCAGACCATTCCCATCAGCCAACAAGGGAAATATGACATATATGACATCCTCGTAGCTGCCCTGGAGAGACGATTTGGAGACCAACATAGAGGACAACTGTATCAGGCACAAGTTAAGTCCCGATATCAGAAGCCTGGTGAAAACCTACAAGAGTTTGATGCAGACGTCAGACGTCTCGTTCAGTTGGCCTATCCGGGAGCAACGGAAGAATTTCAAGAGGAACTTGTTGCTGAATATTTCGTGGACGGTGTCAGAGATCCAGAAACTCAGAAGATGTTACGTCTATCCAAATTTGATAGCAGCCGTGAAGTTTTGGGTAGAGCTCTGGAAATCGAGGCGGCCTGTAACATTTCTAAGCCAGCAATCAGGGAAGTATCCATCAAGGCAGAAAATTTGGCGAACAATTGTGAACTAACTGAAATGGGCGGTATTTTGAAGAAATTAACCGAAGTTCTTCAGGCCACAGGGAGATGCAGGGAGTCACTAGAAGTTAGGCCATACAACCGTAATCAGTGTTATAGATGTGGCAAGACTGGACACTTCAAAAGGGACTGCCGAGTACCAAGACTCCAGGAGCCAATAGAAGATAGGCCACATAGCCGAAATACATCAAATCAGTGCTATAGATGTGGAAAGACTGGACATTTCAGAAGGGACTGTCGAGTACGGATATTCCGGGAGCCAACAGAAGTTAGACCATGTAATCAAAAGGCTATAAATCAGTGCTATAGATGCGGCAGGACTGGGCATTTCAAAAGGGACTGTCAAGTACAAAGATTCCGGGAGCCACTAGAAGATAGGCCACGTAACCGAAGTATTTCAAATCAGTGCTATACATGTGGCAACATTGGGCATTTTAAGAGAGATTGTCGAGTACAACTACGACCTACAGCTCCATCCAGAGACAACACCAGTTCAAAGCCTAGTCAGGAAGAGTTGAAACAGTATAACTTTAAGGCTAAGCACAGGGAAGGAAGATGGCATAGTAATACAGATGCTTTATCCAGAAGGTCATGTGAGGATAATCATAAACATCGCCAAAGAATTGACCAACGAGAAGGAATCACTCCCATTAGGCGAATCAAGTTTAAGGTTGATCAGCAGTGGACCATAGAGCAACTAAAGAAAGATCAGCTTGAGGATAATGAAATAGCACTACTACTAAAAGCTAAGGAAGAACGTCAACCAAGACCAAGCTGGAGAGATATTTCAACTAAGGGATCTACTTTTAAATCTCTGTGGGCTCAGTGGGACTCCCTGGTAGTTGAAAACGGACTCCTTAAACGAGCCTGGGAAAGCGCCGATGGCAAAGTAGTGAAGACGCAGTTAGTGGTACCAAGGAAGAGGGTATCGGAAGTTCTGGACGAAGTACATAATAGAAAGTTTGGTGCTCATCTCGGAGTGAACAAAATGATTGACAAGATCCGCGACAGATTTTACTGGGTCAACTACTGCCAGGATGTGAAATCATGGTGCCAGCAGTGTTTAACCTGTGCCTCAAGTCAAGGACCTCAGACAAGATCCAGTGGGAAGATGAAACAGAATGATGTGGGACTACCGATTGAACGTCTCGCTAGTGACCGAATGAAGGCTCGATATGATCTCCAAGCTAACTCTAGGGGATTTCGGATGAACGATAAAGTCTGGTTATATAACCCGCAAAGGAAGACAGGAAGATCTCCCAAGCTAACACCAGTATGGGAAGGACCCTATACGGTCATCAAAAGAATTAATAACGTTGTGTATAGAATTCAGCGTAGCCCCAGGAGCAAACTGAAAGTTGTCCACCTCGACAGGTTGAAAGCATATCAAGGACATGGAGTAGCTGATCGGGACGATCAGAATTAAGAGGGAGGCAGTGTTACGGCTAGCCTAACAACCATCCGAACGTTTTTGTGCTACCCTATACAACTAGCCGCCGTGCCCCTCGCTTCTTTGTCTGTATGACTCATCGCCCGGCCGGACGCGAAGTTTCGAGATCGCTGGAATTATCTCGATGGCCTCGTCGAGATTATATAGAGTGGCCTCGGAATACTTCCCGAATATTCGTGATAGATTTAAGATTATATATAAGCAGACCTAAGGCGTATGTTAGTCAGTCGGATAGTTCAGTTCAGTTAATCATTGAGTGTTGAATAGATATTAGTTGTAAAGTTATAAGAGTAGTATAGAGTGTTAAATTGTATACAGTGATAGTGAATAAAGAGAGTATTAGTTGAAAATAGCAAAGTTGTAATTCTGTTAAGAACCCACGGGAAAAACGTAACAATATCTAGTATCTTGCTTTTATTCTATGCTAAGATTATATCATATTTGTTTCTGGACCTAAGATCTAGAATGAGCCTTGAATTAAGTGTTCTTGGTGGAACTCAATGTTTTGGTTGATTTTGCTACAGTCTATTATCGTTGTTTTTATAGTTATTATTATGTGGGTTTTGGTAGGCATTGAGTTTTGATATGGCAGATGTCTTCTTAAATCAGGAGACTGGAAAATGTAGGTCAAGATCACTTGCAGGGTCCACGACATCCTGCGGAAATATCGCACATGTTCAAAAATTTTATAATCAATGCGGTCCAAATTTAATACAAAAACAACCTCAATTACCATTTTCCTGCAATATCCCAGTCCATAACAAATCATTCTTTTTATCTCCGGTCACACCATTTGAGGTATCTGGGAGTATTGAAGCACTGTACAGGGTGGCTCGAATTCGTGTCTATGTATCGGGAACTCGAAAACCGTAAGAGATACAGTGTCGGTCAAATTAAGGCAAAATTGCGCATTTAAGTGCCTAACAATATGCCGTTTAGAAAGTTTTAAAATTCCGAGTATTTACGAAGATATGCGGAAAAAACCGAAATTTTGAAAAATCGTTTTATTTTTTTCCTGGGCTTATTTAAAAACGGATTTCAAATTGAATTGCACTTTTGCATTGCCACTTTTTCCGCTCTATCCAATGATGATATCCAGTTAGAAATCCGACGTTTCGTCTTCAAGGGATCACCATCAACTTTCTTTTTTTAAATACGAACTTTAATTTTTTTTATCGTTTTTCAGATGGTGTTGGCGTTATTAATATGAGTATGTGTTTTTATTTTTTTTTAAATTTTTATTTTTTTATTTTTATTATGTTTTTATTATTTTTATTTATATATTTATATATATATTTTGCTTTGGCGTGATTTTAAATAATTTAAGGTCGGTACTTTTGAAATTTTCATATTCTATAAAAATATTTTATTTGTTTTTTGCATGAAGTGGAAAATTGGAGCCCGTATTAAAAATTTAAAATAGTAAAATTATTTTTTACGAGGATATGGCCATGAACTATTACTCAAACAAGTTGCTTAGTGCATTTTATTTATAAGCAATTCCAATATATGTTTTTCCATCAAAGTTCCTATAGTATCACGTAGTATGATTATAAATTTTTGATGTTCTCTAATAAATAAATTTTTTAATTGGTTAAAAGTTGGGAATATTTTATCTTTGCAGTGAGCAACTTGTTTGAGTAATAGTTCATGGCCATATCCTCGTAAGAAATAATTTTACTATTTTAAATTTTTAATACGCTCCAATTTTCCACTTAATACAAAAACAAAATAAAATATTTTTATAGAATATAAAAATTCTAAAAGTACCTACCTTAAAGTATTTAAAATTATGCCAAAGCAAAATATATAATTAAAAAAATAATAATAAAAATAAAAAAAAAATTATAAAAAAAATAAAAACACATAGTCATATTAATAACGCCAATATCATCTGAAAAATGATAAAAAAAATTTAAGTTCGTATTAAAAAAAAAAAAGTTGATGATGATCCTTGAAGACAAAACGTCGGATTTCAAACTGGATACCATCATTAGATAGAGCGGAAAAAGTGGCAATGCAAAAGTGCAATTCAATTTGAAATCCGTTTTTAAATAAGCCCAGGAAAATAATAAAACGAATTTTCAAAATTTCGTTTTTTTCCGGATATCTTCGTAAATACTCGGAATTTTAAAACTTTCTAAACGGCATATTGTTAGGCACTTAAATGGGCAATTTTGCCTTAATTTGACCGACACTGTATCTCTTACGGTTTTCGAGTTCCCCATACATAGACACGAATTCGAGCCACCCTGTACAGAGGAGGTTGTAGTGCCCTTATATAATAATTCATTTCAGCATGGTTTATTTCCTGAACAGCGTAAATTAGCTATTGTTAAACCAATATACAAAAAGGAAGACAAGTCTTTGAAATTGCAATGTGCTCAAGGCTTCTGCAGCTCTTCTGTGCAGAAAAATTAATAGGTTCATCCCAGCATGGTTTTCTTGAAGGAAGGTCAGTGGAGACTGCAACTTATGATTTTGTTGAGAGGATTCCTAATGGCTTTGAAAATGGGAACTTATCTTTGCCTGTATTCCTGGGTTTGTCAAAGGCATTCGACAGTATTGACTTCTGGATTTTGCTCGAAAAATTGTATCGCTATGGAGGACGTGGAGCAGCTATGCAGTGGATAAATTCGTACCTCCTACATAGAAAGCAAAAGGTGGTTATTGAGGATGAGGGGGTTAAGTGCTTTTCCAATGAGGAGGAAATCTTAAAGGGTGTACCCCAAGGCAGTGTCATGGACCCTTTGCTCTTCATTTTTTATATTAATAAACTAGCCAGTGAAATACTGGATAAAAAGTCCAACCTCACAAATTTTGCTGATGATACCAACGTGCTAATAATTGGGTAGGCACTGTCAGAGCTTCTTGAGATCTCCATAGATCGACTGATAGCAGCGTAGGACTGGTTTACCAAGCATAAACTAGTTCTAAATGTAATCTGCTTTCGAACCAAGCAAAAAAAATAAGGACATGCCAAGGGTTGTTTCTCTGTCAATGAATCAACATAAACTTTGTCCCAACATACAAAGTTTCTGGGTCTCTACATTGATCAGAACCTTGATTGGGTACAACACCTCTGATTTATCTGCAATAGAGTTAACTCTGCCTGTTACTCAATGAGAATACTATCCAATTATTTAAACTTGGACAATCTAAAAACTGTATATTTTGTAAACATATACTCAGTCCTTAAATATGGCATAATGTTTTGGGGAGGAAGATAGAGCTTTTTTAGCTCAAAATAAGGCAGTTAGAATCTTGCTCAACTGAAGGAGGAGAGGCTCATGTAGGGGAAGGTTTAGAGACTTGGGACTTCTGACTACTTGTGAGTGTCTTTTATTTCTGTTTAGGAATGGGGAGATTTGTTGAGTTTAGTTCACAATGAATTATTCCAACTAGGTTCACAGGGTTTTGCTCTCCACAACATAGGCTTACAGCTACTGAGAAAGGTCCTACCTACTCGTGTATTAAATTTTTTAATACATTGCCAAATAATATCAGGCAGCTGAAAACTCTTGGCACTTTTAAGAAATCTATGCTTGTAGAAATTGAACCATACACAATCCATGAATTTCTGAATCACAGACCTGTTGAAGTTTATTCCTTGTATCTATGTTATTTTAATTATTCTAGTGTCCATCTGATGTAAGTAACCATTTTATCCCATTTTATTGTTATCTTTCTTAACTCTTTTTGACTAACATTTTTTTTAACTAGTCGTACAAGCTGTTATAAGCCAGTGAGGTGTGGCAATTAAAACAACGCTCAGAGAACTCGTTAAAGGTAATCGAGATGGACTTTTGGAGACGCGTCGCGGGCAAATCAAAGTCAGAAAGGATCCAATATGAACGGATTCAAGAGTAAAGGACATACATGTGGCGCAACTCAAATGGTATGACACGTCCAGAGGATGAGCGAAGAAAGGCTACCCAATCAAATCCTTAAATGGACACCACAAGGGGGAAGAAAAAGAAGGCGACCCAGAAAAAGCTTGAGAGAGGGCATCATTACACAAGTTCGAGAAAGAAAATTGGAAGAAGGCCTGTGCATGAACAGGGACCAATGGCGACTGGAGATTGGAAGACTTTGAAGAACGTTTTAGCCCGATGTGTATATATATGTACTGAATGCAGTTCCAAAACTTGTAAATGGCCTTGAACAACAAAGGAAATTCTTTTGTGGCATGCCTTTCAATAACAAATAATTTTTCTTGGCGCCTATCACTATAAGTGAAGTTCTTAACATCATCAATAGTATGCGCAGAAAAACTCGCAATTCCACTGTGCCACATCATTAACAATTCATTTAAGTATGGAATTTTTCCCCATAACTTAAAGCTAGCACTCGTAGAACCTTTACACAAAAAGGGTAATTCTACCTTGCAAGAACACCATCGTCCAATAAACGTAATTCCCACTTTCTCTAAGATATTTGAAATTGCTGTAGCCTCAAGGCTATTGTCATTTTTTTCTAGTGAAAATTTACTTAGCTCTCCACAGCATGGGTACCGAGATGGGTACCTTAAGGGTAAATCTGTTGAAACGGCTGTGTATGATTTCATTAACAAAATATTAAATGGGTTTGAAGACCGAAAACTGTCAATGGGTATATTCCTAGACTTATCAAAGGCTTTTGACAGTTTAAATCATTCCATAATTTTAGAAAAGCTTGAGCGCTACGGTGTTCGAGGTCCACCATTAGAATGGATTAATTCTTACTTAACCAATCGAAGACACAAAGTTGTTATCAAGAGAAATGGAGGGCGATACTTCTCTGAGGAGGAAACTCTCAAACTGGGTGATCCACAGGGCAGTGTTCTTGGGCCTCTGGTGTTTATTTTTTATGTAAACAGTTTTGCATCGGAAGTTCTCATGCTCAATAATAATGCTGTCTTGTACGCTGATGACACAAACAAACATCCTTATCGTTGGCTCCACTTTATCCGAACTTCTTGGTATCTCTGACAAGCAAGGCAGCAAGGATGGCACAATATATTTTCCTTGAGCTCAAATTCAATTGGTGACATGACATCAGTGCTGAAAGCCAGGCAACCTGAAAGATTGGGAAAAGACCAGTGGATTGCTGAAGTAGCAGCAACAGGACATAGTGGTAATGATGACTTAGAACAACGCCTAGTAAGTCTGCTGGAGGGAAAAGACCAGTGGGTTCCAATGATCTGCACTAATATAATTAACTCCAAATATCAGGACTATTCAAAAAAAATTTGCCTGGCTTGCCAATCCAAAAAAGGAAAGTAACAAGTCGCAGTAACTCAATCAACGATGATTACCGTCATCTTCGGATTCTTCATTTAAATATTCGAAGCATCATGAATAAAATAATGGAATTAGATATACAGCCAACATTGTTGTTTGTCACTGAGCACTGGCTTAAGGGTGCGGATATTGAAGCAATACACCTTGACAATTTTGCGTTGGTGTCATATTCTTCTCGTGCTAACCGAAGAGGTGGAGGCACAGCAATATATCTGAGGAATGGTCAGGCTACAAAGAGCTTACGGGTTGCTGACCGCTGCTTGGATGAAGATTTTGAGTGTTGCGCTAGTGAGTTTGAATTTAGAAATTGTATATGTTTATGTATCTGTGTATATCGATCTCCATCCAGTGTTTTCCTGGATTTCTTAAATAAATTGTCTGAGATATTGGAGGCAACCTCTTCTCTAAAGAATTACTTAATTTTAGCTGGTGATTTTAATGTTAACTTTAATGTTAATAACACCGAGTCTGATTCAATTGTCTCCCTTTGCCAAAGCTACGGTCTGATGCCACATGCCGTCGGTCTAACTAGGAAGAATGAGTCAGGTGGGACACAAATTGATAACATATTTAGTAATTTTCCACCTAATGTTGCTAAGTTTGAAAGTCTTGATTGTAATTTATCGGATCATTTTGCCCAAATTTTAAATGTAAATTTGTTGGTTGGAGGGCGACAGCGGTTCGTCAAACGAAGATTTTACACAAATGATGGTATTTTAAGATTTCGAAATGCTCTGAACAGCGAGAGGTGGACGGAGGTGAATGCGGTGAGTGATGCTGATGGAAAGTATGAAATATTTGGAAACATCTTTAATTATTATTTTAATTTATTTTTTCCTTTGAAGACCTCTAGAGTAAGGGACAAAAAGAAGAATTGGGTAACTCCTGAAATCAGGAAATTTTCTGAGTATCTTAGAGACCTGTACAACATTGCTAAAAATTCTGGCAATTCTAATATTTTAAAACAGTACAAGAAGGAAAGGAAAATGTATAGAAAACGAAATTCTGTGTTGAGAAAGAATCACCACAATGATATAATTCAACTTTCTCGGAATAAGGTTCGGGCTGTTTGGGGGATTTTTAATGAACTTACGAATAAGATGCATCAAAACCTTGATCAAAACTTATACATCAGGCTTGAAACATCTAAAGGAATAGTCGAAGAACCTGATTTGGTTGCAGAATTGTTTAGTGAGGCGTTTCTTTTGAATCCTACCCGATCAAGTAACCATTCCTACAGAAGTAGTAATACTTACCCAACATTTTTTCTTACACCTGTTGATGTTTGTGAGGTCTCTGACATTATAAGGCGTCCAGCTAATAAGCGGTCAGCTGGCTTGGATGGAGTCCCGGTGTTTCTGTTAAGGAAGGTTGCTGATTTGGTTGCTGAACCCTTGACTGGCATAATTAATACATGTTTCCTAACGGGTGTTTTTCCCGGTTCTTTGAAAAAAGCCAAGGTGATCCCAGTTTTAAAAAAAGGGAGCAGGGGCAACATACACAATTACAGACCAGTATCTTTATTGCCATCAGTGTCGAAGGCTCTGGAGAGAGCAATCTATAACCGACTCATAACATTTATGCTGGTTCCACATCAATTTGGATTTAGGTCCGGGAAATCTACGGACGCAGCAATTTTTAATATTATCGACCATATCTTTCATCAGCTAGATAAAAAAAAGGATAACGGCAGGATTATTTTTTGATCTCTCAAGGGCATTCGATACTATAAACCATCCCAGACTCCTGGGCAAGTTGCAAGCGTGTGGTGTGAGGGGAGTGGGTGCCTCGCTATTGAAATCGTATTTGTCTGATAGGAGCCAGTGTGTGTGTGTTGAAGGAGATGCTGGACCGCGTGTATCTTCGCTTGTGAGGGTGTCTCAGGGGGTGCCCCAGGGATCAATATTGGGTCCGCTTCTGTTCCTGCTTTATGTCAATGACTTGTCCGGGGATCAGTGTCCTGGGGCGATAAGTCAGTTTGCGGATGATACGTCAGTTATTTTGTCTGCTGGTTCCCGAGGCGAACTGTCTCAGCTTGGCACTGTGGCCGCCGGACACATGTCTGATTGGTGCGACGCCAACAACTTTATCTTAAACATACAGAAAACTGGTCTCATGGAGTTTATTATTGGCGGGAGCAGGAGCGCATCCCTGTATGTTGGTCTGCAACATAGGTCGGTACCTATTGTCGAGAGGGAGAAATTTCTAGGGGTTTATGTGGACAGTGGATTGTCTTGGGAGGCTCACATTGGATGCCTGCGATCTAAATTGAATAGGGTATGCATGGTGATTCGCTCTATAAGGGATCAAGTATCCATTAAAAATCCACGTATCTTTTATTTCTCATATGTACAGTCTATAATCTCATATAGAATCATGTTTTGGGGATCAACTTCAGGAGCAAAAAAAAATCTTCATTGCCCAGAAACCAATAATTCGCTGCATGTTGAAATTGCCTTACCGTCAATCTTGTAGGGCATATTTTACGCAACTTGGATTTTTAACAGCACCTTCCCTTTATTTTCTTGCGCTCGTTTTGTTTGCGAAGAAACATCCTGATCTATTTCTGACCAACAGGAACCGTAGGGGTGATGTATCGGTTGGTACTAGAGCCGAGAATTGCCTTAACATACCTGAACATCGAACAACGTTTTTCGAAAGAGGACCACGATATAGAGCCATTAGAGCATTTTTGAAGCTACCATCAGAAATAAGAAATATAACAAACTTTAACAGATTTAAGCAGCATGTTATAAAAGATGTTAAGGAAGGTTGCCTCTACTCATTTGATTTCTAATCTTTATCATTGTATTGGTTTGTGTGTTGCGACATTGTGACTTATTTTGTTTTGTATATTGTAATCTTTATTGTAGATTTTATTTTTCTGTAATTGTAATTTTAAGTGTAAGTTTTATTAAGTTGACGGCGCCTTGTCGATATTCGATTGTATGGCTTGAAGAAATAAATAAAAGATTGGTTATCTGGTTATCCACAAATAGACTAATTTTAAATATTGAAAAAACAAATTACTTGTGCTTCAGAGCAAGACAACGAAATAATGACATTCCTGATGAGGTTCAGCTGGCAGCCCAAAGTGTAAAGTTATCCAAAACCATAAATGTTCTTGGTATCCACATAGACCAAAACCTTACCTGGACGGATCAGGCATCAAGTGTTTGCAAACGAGTAAATTCGGCTTGCTATGTCTTGAGAATCATAGTGAGGTACTTAGACACATCAACATATTTCGTATAATATATTTTGCAAATATACATTCTGTTCTGAGGTTTGTGATCATATTCTGGGGGGAGGGGGCAGCATGGATGCATATAGAGTGTTCATTGCACAGAAAAGGACGGTACGCGTTCTGATGTGTATGATGAAGTACAGAACCATGCAGAGGCAAGTTTAGAGAGCTCAACATCCTTACACTTGCAGGTCTTTATATATATGAATGTCTGATATTTTTCTTTAAAAACAGGGACTAATTTTCTCATTTCGAAACCACTCACCAGTTAAACACCAGATATCAAGGCTTGAACATGCCTTTACACAGGCTGACCGTAACTGAAAAAGGTCCTGCATCTGCCTGTCTAAAATTCTATAACAAGCTGCCTGCGAACCTTAAAGCTTTAACAAATTTCATAGATTGCAAGGAATCTCTTCTTGGTTTAATTTTAGAAATAGAGCCTTACTCAGTAACTGAGTTTTTGAGTTAGAGGTTTTAAATATTTGGGCTGTGTATTAAACATTATTTTAAATGTATAATTGGAAACTATTTCTATTTTAAGCAATGTATTAGTTTGTAAGGAGTATTTTACTTTATCATATTGACACCAGATCATTGAATTGTGATTTTATGTTGTATTTTTTTGATTAAAGAGATTTTGACATGACTTGACTATACTTCTATGGAATTTATTTCAAAACCGCATATCATCGTAGTTTCTAAAATACTATGGTAAGTTTAATACTGTTTGTCGTAAAGCCAATATCTTGTTAGTCTTGTAGCCTGGCCACAAAACACAAAGATAATAGCTTTAGCGAGTTGCAAAATTTGGAAAATGACAAAATCTAAACAACAGCTCAGAAAGATTCCAGGGCAGATTGCATGTAAAAAGCTTTACAAAAAGCAAAGCATACCTTCTTGCCTTATTTATTCATTCAAGCTAGTTAAGAACTTCAGTTAACAATATATATCGAATCAACATAACAACAAATTTTTTAATGCTGAACATAGACTTAACATAAACATCTTCGTAGCCTTTAAATAGAGCCAGCTCCAAAGCAAAACAATCAGTTAAAAGAGTACCTTGGGTTAGTTTTGAATGAAACTAACCAGACATAACCCAAATGGTCTTTGGGGATGAGGTACTTGATTGCCTTGATATTGGAGCTAGCTCCATTTGGAACTAATTTTAGTTTCATCTACGTAACTTAAATTTAGCTTTACCTGGGACTGTGGTCTGGTAGAGGATTTAAGGCACTAAACTCCATATCAAAACTGAAGAATTTTGATTCCTGGAACCTCTTTTTAATTTCTGGGTAAAGATATTTAAAATTTCCAGTATTTACCTCACACATCTTTTACCTTGTACTGTTTAAAAACTTAAAAACAACTAGGTTAGGTTTTCGTTTTTGTTTACAACTTCTGACGTTTACGGAAAAAATTGTTATATCGGCAACTAGCCATACATCTGATGAGTCGCTTTCCAATACGGAATATTTTTGAGCAGCTGATGTGATCGGTGATGTAATAATAGCGAAAAAATATTGTATATTTATTTATTTTAATGCCCTGTAGCGTAGAATTGTAAAGGATATTTAAATAAACCATTAAAATAATTAGATACCTCTATGCCGGTGGAACTAGCACCAAATGAAGTTAATTAAGTGAGCATCGCATACTGCCTAAACAACACTAGCCAAGTAGTTGCTTTGATTGAAACAGCAGTCGCTTTGATTTGAACCTAATTTCATATTTTTAATTAATCCTACAGACATATTTACTTAACTCTTTCTTCAACCGCTACGCGTATCATTTAAGAAACGGGGATGTAGCTCAGTGGTAGAGCGTTCGCTTTGCATGTGAAAGGCCCCGGGTTCGATCCCCGGCATCTCCAAACTTTTTTTGTCGGAATTGTATGATCATTTATTCATTATCACTCGTTAATTTTGCCTTCTTTCGTAAAAAATTAATTAAATGTTGGTAAACTATATGGAAAGAGTGCGCCTTACTAATATTATTTAATAAATAAGTTCGACTACAAAGTAGAAGTCGCGCGGTCCTATTTTGGCACACTGCCAATTTACGTGCAGGTAGCTACCGAGATTATAAAAGGCCCAGCATTCAAATCCCGGCGCCCGTTTCGTGAGGAGACCTAGGAATCTATATGTGTTGCGTTTGGTCATCCATGGGGGCCTAAAATACTTCGTAATTTTTAACTCGCTTTTGTATATTAGTATTCTTTTGTGATAAAAAAACGCCGCTACTGGATCACGGGTTTTGTGATAAATCGGTAAGTTATCAGTGCAGTGCGGTGATATTGCCACTTTCGCGCCAAAAAGGATTACTCCCCCTAAAAGGACTATTTCCGTGATAATAAATTGGATTTACTTGAGTGTTGTGTATTTGCCAAAGAGTGGATCAGAATCAAAAACTCCTATATCTACCTACCTATATCATGCAAGTAACAGATTCAGCAGCAAAGTATTTACCGAACACTTCTTAGCACAATTTGTTTTCATATTTTTGCCTAATTTTTTAAACTCTCAATTAATTTATTATTATTTGTGTTTATGTCTTAAAATGTAAAATCCCAAAATTGCGTAAGATTCAGAAAAGTATTTAAAGAAATACCAACTAAAAAGTGTGTTGGTGTTGAAAAACAACTTGCCAGTTGGTATTTTCTTTGCCAAAAATCAAAATTATAATTATATGAGACAACGGCGACAGTGTGCTAAAATCGTAGCTAGCGGTTTGGCAAAAGTCCCAAAACCAGGATACTCGACCCTGCTCGGTTACGTGGTCAGAAATAAAACAAATTTGTATTACGCAGGCTATATTACTCCTACCTTTGCCATCATTCTTATTTTCTTTGAAATATTTTCAGAAGTTCGCGGAATTTAATGATGATTTAAATGGAATAAGTTGGCGCCAACTACAGGTGGCCACGTGATCTGTCGTGTACCAATGGACTGGATCCACATGCTCTGTTGGTGTGTGTCGGGCGCGCCAATGACCAATAATAGGCTCGTACTCTACTGTTTGAAATTATTTTACGGCAATCATAAAAGCCTTCGCCAGAAACGTTATCTGCCTTATTCCAATACATTGATAAAAATTAAGCTTATTATCTGATTATCTAATACGATATCTAGCGTTGAATTTTGATTAAAAATTTACAGAAAACTATTATTTTTCTTAAATCTGTATCGGCGCAGCATATCCCCGCAGCTGACATCTGCCACGTTGACGTTGACAGTTTGGCTTTGACAGTGACAGTTACCCTTTAACGTAGCGTAGAAGTCGTCAGTTGTGGTCGTCTCGTCAGTTCCTGCATCGTTTTAGTTTTTCGCAGAACTTTTAGCAAGTTTTGATAGTTTAATCAGCAAAAAGTGAGATAATTGATGACAAATCTTTTTTTTAATTAATACGAATTGCACGCGGAAATTACGTTATTTTTAAATATTAGCTTTGTGGTTAACTGAACTTAACAATGCCCTCCTTTGAATGAAAAAAATGGAAAGGATAAAATTTTGATACAGGTTATTGTGTGATATTTCTAGAAGCTCGGAAAATACTTGTCTAGTTAGGTTAATATTTATTTCATCGGTAAGTGAATATTTCATTAATTTTGCAACGCACTTTGATACCGTTATGTTCAGTTGTATTTTGGGTTAATGACTTGGTTTTATTGGGAAATGCAGCATGTCCCACAAAATTGAAGTGAATAAACAAACAATTCATGGGTTCCTCTAATCTCATAGCCCCTTACACGTGCTTTGAAAGTTACTTAATTAGAATAAAAATATTTTTGATATTTGACAGATATTTGCTAGTCATTTTACAATAGGAACTTTGGAATAATTTCTATGCATTAACAAACAGAAAAACCTAGTGGTTGGCATGAATAGAATACATCATTGAAGAGCTTACATTTCCTTACTATGTTGATTTGCACTTACGCTCTTGGGTCTTGTGCATACTAAAACTGGTTTCTTATTTTACCACATTGCAATAAATATTTATGCACAGTTAATTACTTAGTTAATCTACCACCTATTATAATAATTAAGTTAGTACCAAAGCTTCTTTGTTGAGAATGATTTTGGGTTCTTTAATTTTTCGTTAGTGTGATCGTGATCCATAATGACTTGTATTCGTAAAATAAAACATTGAATAGTCTTAGTTGTCTATTCTAAATCAGAAACATGACCTGCTTAGGTATATGGCTAGAAAATTATTCCTTTAATGTCTAGTTTCTTATACTTGGTCAATATTCTTACAAATTCATAACTCTCTTATATAATGATATTTAATGCTATGATAGTACCTGTGGTTAGACGGGTCCAATTATTGGATACATTTTGCT
The DNA here is from genome assembly GCA_016904865.1 of Pissodes strobi. NCBI lineage: Eukaryota > Metazoa > Arthropoda > Insecta > Coleoptera > Curculionidae > Pissodes > Pissodes strobi. The sequence goes on along the minus strand of JAEQML010055028.1, from coordinate 17,954 downwards.
CAAAATTGCTAGTGCTATTTACTGATGCAATAATACTATCTGGAAAGTCAACTCTTTGCCTACTTATGGTAGTCACACACAGTTTTTATAAATTGAGAATTGTTTAATCGCAAACCATATTACTTAGTCTCATAATTTAGTTATAATTACGTATACCTATTAATTACACTAATTAAAATATCTTCGAAGTCATGCAAATATTTTGCTGATGAATTTGTTTATGATAAGGTAGATACATAGTCTAGTGGCATATCTTAGAAAAACTTACGACTATTAAGGGTATAGAAGATCCACTTACAGGACAAGGGTAGTGCAGGCAAATTGGAGTACCTATATTGTGTGTACCTACTTAGCTAGGCTTTTTAAGTAGAGTCCCCTATTTAAATTTTTTTTACTACACAGTTTTATCCATAATGCCGAAACCTAATTTTTGTATTTGACCTGCGTTTCGCTAGCCATGTTAGCATCTTTTTTTTTTTTAAGAAATCCTTTATTCAGACAGTTATACATAATATACATGTATGGATATAAATAATACCCTTAATGTCTAAAGAGAGGTCACCCTCTAAGATAAAATCTAAAACCCAAGCTAAAACCCAAAACTTAAATGCTGTTTTAACTTTCTAATAAAGGTATTGTAACTTACTTCATTTTTTATAATCGGCAGTAATTGGTTTAGCTTAGGTAAATCAACATCACCAGGGTATGACTATGTCACAAAAAGAATATTAAGATCTCTTGAACATAATACCCACCTGAAAATTATAGAAATATTTAACTTTTGTCTTAAGCAACAAATATTTGCATCAATCTGGAAAAAGGGACAAATAATAACTATCCCCAAACCCAACTCAGACCATTCCCAAGTAAATAATTTTCGACCAATTACACTTTTACCAGTGCTCGGCAAGACCTTGGAAATCATTATAAAAGAACGACTATAACAACATTTAGGAGAATACATTCCAATATACCAGTTTGGATTCAAACAAAGACGTTCCACCACACTACCAGTTTCAATTCTGTCGTCAAATGTTCAAACAGCAAAGCTTGCAGGTCATCGAAGTGCCGCGGTTTTTTTGGACATAAACAAAGCATTCGACAGTGTATGGCACTCTGGATTGCTTCTTAAACTTTGGAAACTTGATTGTCCACACTACCTGATAGTATTAATTAATAACTACCTACAAGAACGACAACTTCAAATAAAGATCCATAAAAACTTGTCGGGATGTTTTATGCCTTATCAGGGGGTACCTCAGGGCTCCCCGCTTTCCCCCCTTCTCTATAATATTTACTGCCATGACATATACAACTATTTCCAAGATGACTCTAAGTTTTTTGATCCCAAATCATATATCCTCCAATTTGCTGACGACACTGCTCTTGTTACTCACAATTCAAACATCACATCCACGTTAAATTCCCTGCAGCTTCTAATGGATAAAAATTTGACCTGGTTTAACCAATGGCGATTGAAACCTAACCCCATAAAATCCCAGTTCTTAATTTTCAACCACCACATTAAACCAAATTCTCCACCCATTATTATCAATAATCATGCCATAAAACTACAGCCATCAGGCAAATATTTGGGAATCAATATCGACCAAAAACTTAATTTTAACTACCACACAAGAACAATCAAAACCAAATGCGTAATAAGAGGAAAACACTTTCGAAGTCTTACCTATAAACAACAGGGAATATCACTGAAAACTGCAGCCCATATATACCAGTCAATATGTCGACCCATTCTAGAATACTGCCATCCTATCTACTTAAACTGTCGACCACCAGCAATTAAACATCTAAAAGTAGCCGAAACAGCAACTCTACGGACCATTACCAAGATGCGTCACCCACAAAATCCCTTATATAATCCATCTAACCAACTACTCTACGAGTTGACAAAAGTAGAACCAATAACAACCAGACTTAGAGACTTGAGTACCAAATTTGCTAGCCAAGAATCTAATATACAGGTTCTGCATGCACTATGCAACAAAGAAATACCTCCAAACAGAAGAAGAGTCTATCCAGAAACATCATTATATCAATCCATCATACATCTGCAACAGTAAATCATCACATATTACACAACCAAAACTCAAAATATCCAATCCTGTAAATAGTTATATAATATGTTTATTTATATTTTTCACTATTTTTTTCCAATTGTAAATAATATATAAAATTGTATGTAAAAGGCTGAAGGACTTCGGTCAATAGCCCTTTGATATTTATGCCAATAAAGAACGTTATAAATAAATAATGGTTAAATATATTCATCCGAGGCAGCTCTTATTGGGCTTTGCAAGGCTTTATTTGTTCTTGAGCTTCTTAATCGAATATTATTAAAATTTCTTAAATTATGGTTGTGTATTTTATTATTGTATCTAATGATAATGTTGCATTTTGACGTATTATTAATTTTTTTTTCTTCGTAGATGAATAAAACATGTTTTAATAATGATTAATGTAATGCACCTCGAGTGCAGAGATTCGCCTTTGGTATTGTCAAGGGTATTGTGGCTAAATCTCTGTTGCAATCTTCGTTGCAGTGCACCTTTTTTGGGAGTTCCAAACCCCAGCTTGGTTAAATTTGCCGAATCATTTATTTTATCTGAATTTTATTACCTAATTGTTGATTTATTATTGTGCTTCTTATAGTCATATTATTGGTCAGGAAACTGGTAATTGCAGTATACAAAGAAAGTTGACTACAATGCAAAAAATGTAGACACTGAGGAAAATGCAAGATATATTATTCAATCTATGCTATGTTACTACTCATTCCATTCTGCAGCCAATCTTAAATTATAAAAAATATCAAGTTGCATAATTCAATATTTTGATCAAATCTCGTTTATGAATAGAGCATATTAATAATAGAAAAATCCTAGAGCTTGCAGCAAAATTCGAAATCTATATAAAGCTTTTGGGGTCCTATTTAAAATAATCAACCTAAACCTCATTTGGCTTATTTGAATAACACTACATACATTATGTATAAATATTTATTCTCCTATTGACTCCACTTACTGACTTAGTAATATAATTATCTGATAATCTGTATATATAGAAGTGGTAGATTTTATTTGGTATGAAACACACACAATTTTGAAATTGTTAATTGTTAATACAATATATTAAAATAATTAAGGTAAAGAAGTTGTGTTTGAAAATCAAATTGTAATTTCTTAATTCTACCTTGTGTTTTGCTTGAATCAGGTATCTACTTAGATAGGTAAAGCAAATGTTTCTTCTTCAAGGCTTTTTCTGATAAAATCAGTATGTGGACCAACTCCAAAGTTGTTAAAATTTTTATACAACTTGTACCAGCTCTGATATATTTTAATATTTCCCATTGCCATTCCCAAAACGTAACTCCAAAAGTTATGCTTTAATTGTACTTAATTTATAGTACTATTGAATCTGTGTTCTGATTTTCAGAAGTGTGATTCTGGGCCACAATGGAGGACGCACATATGAAATCAGTGGATGAGGCGCTAAAATATTTTAACGCCGATCCAGAAAAAGGATTATCCCTCGATCAAGTTAAGAGAAATCAAGAAAAATATGGTCCTAATGGTAAGTTGTTTGTTATGAGGCTTGCCTTGATTTTTCTATATTACTTATTTGTTGCCCAAAAGTATTTCTAAATCATGTTCTGTGTCGGATTAAAATCTTGGTTTATTTTGAAATTTATAATTGGATCTGAAATTTATTAGGTAGGAACTGAGGTAAAAGCTCAATATATTGGAACTATCGCTATTTAGTTTTTACCATCTTAGGTATAGGTATTAATTTGATAATATCAAATTCAATTACCTTATTAGGTACTTTGGTTGCAAATGGTTTCACCATTGATATTGTTTTTATGCCTAATCTGTATATTGTTTATATCTGTTTTAAGTGATTAATAATTTTTATTAGATATAAATGCATAAATAAACATTGCCTTTTACCTAGACAGATAACAAGCAAGATAAATTACAAGATTGTAGGTGAGGATAATACTGTACCCTTTTGTTTCGAATCTTTTGTTGTTGGACACTTCAATCTAATTTTGCAAATTTATTAAATTTATCAGATCATTTGCAGATAGTCATACTTCTAGTTAATAAACAAGATAATATACTATAGTGTGGTTTATGTCAAATTTCAGTACAACTGTTTTTGGCTATCTAGCTAACATGAAACCTTGAAATTTTTTCACCTGTCTCAAAATAACTTATAATTAAGTAAATATCCTAGTCAGTTTTGAAGCTTCGCTTTGTAACTTTAACCGCTAGGCTTGATGACTGTTCAAGTAAACACACTGATATAAACATACATTTTTTTTTTGATATGGCAGCCTGGTTATTATATGCATGTCCAGATGTTTAAGCAAGATAAAAAATGGGGAATTTTAACTGCTATTCGCGCGCATTTCATATGAAAATAAAAATTGTGTGCTCATTCTTTAGTCAATCTATTCTTATTCTATCATTATCTGCGGACAAGTTTTTTGGTCAAGGGAAATGACGTTGAATGACGATGGCAAGGGGCTAGCCGATATTTATAGGATTTTGTTATTGGATCTGCTCAGATTATTGTGTTCTAATAAAGTGAAAGTAAAATATTGCTTTATTATTATAAAGGTGTTGCTAACAAAGCAGTTGAAAAGCAGAAATGAATTTTTCTACATTTCAACAAATACAGTATAAAAACAAAATTTTTATATAAAAACTATGCAAATACAACGTTAAATAAATAAGCAAACAAAAGAATTCATAAAACATTGAATGACAACCAGCACTAAAAGTTTTTATTAAAATATTCTTCCAGATAATAAAACGCCTCTGGCAGTACTTTTTTCTAAAACTAACTTTACATTCTATTAAGTGGCAGGTGATTAAAAATCCTCCTGCCCACGTACACAATAATAGAAGCCCAAGTAGAAGCCCTCACTCGCTCAGTCTTTGGAATGGGCAGTGGAAGTGTGAAGGAGTTTCGAAAATTGTAATCTGATGGAGAGTTAAGGTGATTTTTATGTACAAGACACATTGTCTCTGGATTCAGGTCTCTTGGTATCCAGCATCTTAAGGCTCCGACTTTGTCAACCTATTTATTTATTTGTCACAAGTATCAACAGCTACAAGAGCCAATTACAGATACCAACTTAAAACTAAAGAGATCTACAATGAATAAAGTATACTAAGCCAAAAAAACAATAAACCTTAAGTAAAAACTAAAAACTAGTATAAAATGTACACTAAAGCAAGACATATGACTACATGCCAGTTTAAAAAAACATTAAAATTTCAAAATTGATTATAAGATTTATATAAACACTCAGAACGCACATACGAGACCTATAAAACATATTAAAAGATTACCTGGTAACTATGTTGATTTTAGTTTATTTATAATAATTTTCTTAAATTCATTAAAACTAGTCAAGTCAATGTCTATATCAGAGGCATACAAGTTAAAATAATAGCAGAGTTTATATATTGGCGAATTTTTGTAAAGATTAGTACGTGGATATGCCAAATAAAACATTCTTGAGTTGCGGGAATTTAATCTGTTAATTGCAAAAGGAAATTCTTGAAGAATATCAGGGCAATCAATTTTGTTCTTCAACATTTTAAAAACAGTACACAAGAATATTTTAATTCTCCTCTTAGTCAGAGAAAGTCTATCAAACACCGCCAATAAGTGTTCATTGTCGCAACCTCTCTGGGGATAAACACCAAATTTCCTGTAGTACATGCACTTTAAAAACCTCCTTTGCACGCCCTCAATCAGTGATATCCAGACATTATATTGAGGGGACCAAATGACAGAGGCATATTCCAAGATTGGCAACACCAAGCAATCAAAAAGATGCAAACTGACCTCAATGCTAAGCTCCTTGGTGGATCTGGCAACAAATCCAGAAATCTTCTGAGCACTCTCAACCTTCGACAAGATGTGGGAAGAAAATGAAAGATTGGTGTCAAAAATAACTCCTAAATCCTTTTGTTGGGTTACTCTTTGCAGTTGCTCATTATTTAAAAGAGAATCAAAAACAATAGGGTCATTATTAAGTGTAAACGACATACAAGCACACTTACTGACATTTAACTTAAAACTGTGAATATCAGACCAGTTCGCAACCTCACAAAAATCATTTTGTAAGATGTGACAATCTTCAACGGAATCTATCTCCAAAAAACACTTGAAATCATCGGCAAGTATAAGACCCTTTGCCTTTTTAATTTTACGAATTATGCCATTAATGGCTGCCAAAAATAAAAGGGGTCCAAGGTTGGAACCCTGAGGAACCCCAGAGGTGCTCTTAAAAATATATGACCTAGATCCCTTAATTTCCACATATTGAAATCTATGACTTAGGTATGCCTGAATCAATCTAATAATGTATGTAGGTACATCTAAATCTGACAAAGATTTTAGAATCATACAATGTCTCACCCTATCAAAAGCCTTCTCCATGTCTGTATATATAACATCAACCTGAGATCTTTTATTGATAGCTTCGTGGACATGCTGGCAAAAGGAGGTGAGATTTGTGATAGTGGATTTTCTTGGTAAAAACCCGTGTTGACATGAAGTAATGCGGCCCGAAATTTCATGATATAATCGCTCAAAAATTCATTTGTTGTAAATATTTATGTTGGTGTTCATATTCGTGTTTTGGAAATAACAATTTTTTTGTTTTTTTTCTGCGTTTATCTTAAGGCCAAATGCATCTCTACCTCTCTTGCAGTTGCATCAATAATATTTTGTAATACTTATTGCTGATAGCTCGTATAACGGTGTCTTCCGCATACCATACATAATTTACAGGTCTTCCGTTTACTTCTGTAACTTCTTGGACCTTTTCTAATGCTTTTTGAAATATCTTTTCTGAGTACATGTTGAAAATAATTGAAGAGAGCATGCAGGTCTATCTCACACCTCTTTGGTCAGTTTGTTTTTTTCTTCTAGATGCCGTTTGATTCCAGTATGTCACTCTAGTCTACTCCCTGTTCGTAAATTATGTTCATCAGCTCTGGGTGCCTTACTCGATCAAAGACTTTTTCATGGTTTATAAAACACTGATTGGCCAAAATGCATTTAGGGACATAAAAATAAGAAATCTGCGGGAGTGGACGAGGACGAGGTATCATTAAGAGAGTTTCGAGAATTTGACGGACTTTTTTCGACGCGTTTAAGGTCGGCAACGTTATATTTTGCTCCGCTTTATTTTGATTTTTCTGGTGTATTAGTTTACAGAAAATTGCCGTTTTTTTTTCGCAGTAATAAATTCTACGCGACACATTATAATTTTTGCTATAATTAATTACAGTTCCCTCTAGCCTAGTGCAAATTAAAGACTTTACTTAGTTCTCATATACACTCGTCTTGTTTATAAAAAACATTTACACCTAAATTCCAACTATAAACAATATTCTCGTGAAGTCGAGTGCGGCATACCTATTTCTATTGTTGCGGGAACGTATAGTCGGTTTCACATTCGGACTCGGTAATATTTTTGTACTTTTATATTTTGAACACCTATCAGGTTAATATTTGTGATGTCGTGTTCGAGGTGTAAGGTTTCTCTGTCTGAAAAGGAACGAAAATTTGAGATTATTTGTGACTTCTGCACTGATGTTCACTGTCTCAATTGCTCAAAGTTTAGTACATCGGAAGCTCAAGTAACGCAACTAAAATCTAGGATTATGCTATTTGCATGCTCATTCTGCATAACAAAAGTTAAGAACCAAGAGTCTGTCAGTGGCTTCTCCATGTTTAGCTCTCTCTTAAAAAAATCTCTTGAATCTTTTGGAAGCAAATTGAATGAAAACCTTGCCACGAATATGAATTACCTCACAAAGCAGCTTGGCACAGTTTCATCTAACATTCATGAACTGCAATCGAGTTTTAAAACTCTTGAACACAGTTATTCACATGTACCCAGCAACTGTTCTCTAGAAGCCACTACCGGTACACATCGAGAATGTGAGTTAAAAATAAGAGAACTTGAGAAGCAAAACATGTCTATGTCTTCAAGAATCGAGAGGCTTCAGCATGAGATGCTTCTATTGCGGGAGTCGATTTCTTTGCAGAGTAAAAGAAATTCTACAGATTTGCCAGTTCAGTCCTCCGATCAAGAGCGTGGAGCGTGCTTGCCATCAACAAAAAGCAAACATTGAGGTAACCAAAATTCAGCTAGGGAATAAAAAACAAATCCCTCCTCCCAAGCAGACCTACAGTCAGCAGGTAACCAAAAGATTATCTGGTGACTTAAGGCACCCAATCATTATTGGTACCGGAGCTGATAATGGCGACTTGGCTGCTGGTGAAAGGCGTCAATGGGTATATCTGGGTCGCTGCAAACCTAACACGATGGAGGACCAAATACTTAACTACATGAAGGATCAGCTGAGTATAATTGACGTAAAAGTTACCCTTTTGGAAAGAAATGAGGATGTAGCATCTTTCAAGTTGGGTGTAAAGGAATCTTTGTTGAAGGGATTACTGGATCCTAATCTTTGGCCTGCTGGATCAGCTGTTAAGGAATTTAAGCCTCGCCGTTTCTATGCAAATAGTTCCGGAAATTTTCGTCCAGCAGCAGAGGGCAATCAACGACAATAGAGCAGCTTCCCATTTTATACCAAAATGTCAATGGGCTTAGAACCAAACTTGTTGAATTTCTGTGTTCTGTGGCGACTGAAGATTACATGGTTATTGCCCTGACGGAAACAGGTTTGGATTCAGGTGTAAATGACTCGGAAATGTTTGGTGCTGGCTATGCTGTCTACAGAACTGATAGAAGTGCTATCAATAGCCTTAAGCGTAGTCGTGGTGGTGTACTTCTGGCAGTTAATAGTAACCTAAAATCTAGTCGCTTGACTATCGGCGACAGCACTCTGGAAGAGGTTTGGATCTCAGTGACAGTTGGTGACAAAACGTATTGCGTTGGATGCATATATATCCCTCCATCTATGGATACAGAAGTATACGAGCTACACCTAAATTCAGTTTCAAAAGCCTGTGATACCTTTGAAAATGTGCTTATGGTGGGTGAGTATAACCTATCCGAGATTGTGTGGTCCTTAAGTCATCATCAAAGTGGTCTGATACCAGGCAAGTTAAAATCACCCAAGTCAATCCTACTCTGCGATACTGTTTCGTTTCTGGGTCTATCTCAGTTTAATGGTGTGATGAATTCTCACTCAGGTATCCTTGATCTTTGTTTTGCAAATTTCGAAATCCATTCATTAAAAAGAACTGAGGGTTTAGTCGCTAGTGACCCTTATCATCCGCCATTGAGCATAGTGATAGATTCCAGGAATATATATTTAAAGCCTGCTAATTACTCTTATTATGACTTTAAAAATGCTGATTTTAATTTAATTAATAATTACTTTATATCCTTTAACTGGCAATCAATCCTTAATGATAATTTAGATGTAGCAGTGGAAAATTTGTATTCTGTGGTTCAAAACTGTTTTAATCTGTTTGTACCTCTAAAGCAATGCCTTCTTGACTCTAACTTTCCACAGTGGTTTACTCCAGAACTTAAAGCTATAATTTTCAGGAAAAAGCTTGCTCATAAAGAGTACAAGCAGGTTAACAGTTACCAAAACTATTCAGACTATAATTGTTTAAGACAACAGTGTAAGGTGACCCGAAATTGTTATAATCGGTATATTGTTAATGTCGAAAACTCAATAAACAGTAACTCTAAATTTTTCTGGAAATATGTAAAGTCAAAGTCAAATCAGGGCACAGTCTCTAAGCAAATGCAATACAATTTGGAAAAGGCCGACTCGGGTCAAAGTATTGCTAACCTTCCAAATTTTGCTCTATTTCTAGTGTTGTCATCTCCCCTTCTGAAATCCAAAAGGTACTAACTGAACTTGATACTGGTAAGAGTGCTGGACCGGATGGGATCCCCAATTCCGTGTTAAAATGTTATGCTCATTCCTTATATTTGCCTCTATACTATTTATTTAGGCAGTCCCTCGCTTCTGGGTTTTTCCCGAAAATATGGAAGATATCACATGTTACACCCATTCATAAGACTGGCAGCAAAAGTGATTGTATTATCGACCCATTAGTATTATTTCAGCAATTCCAAAACTATTTGAACATATAGTTGAAAAATCTCTGAACAACTGTTTCAAAGAAATAATTGTTAATAAACAACATGGGTTTATTTCAGGTAGATCAGTAGACACCAATCTGTTGGAGTATGTTACTTGCATTGCTGATTCCTTTGATATGGGCGTGGAAATACATGCTATTAACACAGACTTTAGCAAGGCATTTGATAGGGTGAATCACTCAATTTTGCTATCTAAGCTTTTAGGTTATGGTATTACGGGTGAATTGCTTTCTTGGCTGACCTCATATTTGGATGGAAGACAGCAACTGGTTAAGGATGATGGTTACTTCTCTCCTCCTTTTTTAACAACATCTGGGGTTCCCCAGGGATCTCACCTGGGTCCCCTTCTCTTCAGCCTCTTTATTAATGATCTTGGTGACCAGTTGTCTTCCAAATACTTACTTTTTGCTGATGACATGAAGTTGTATGCCAGTATTAAGAGTTCTCAGGACATGGCAATTTTGCAGAGTGATATTTCTATAGTGTCTTCTTGGTGCTCAGATAATGATATGCCATTAAATATTGACAAACGTTGTGCAGTCCAATTTACTAGGTCTCTTAGTTCTATGTATGCACCTCTTTACAGTATTCGCCATAATTTGCTTAGAACTGAGTGCGTTGTAAAAGACTTAGGAGTATATCTTGACTCCAAGCTGACATTTTGTAATCATTATGAAAACATTATAAACAAAGCTAATAGGATGTTAGGATTTATCAAACGAATCTGCAAAGACTTTAAAAATGTACATGCTGTTTGTACATATGTTATGTTAGGTCTATATTGGAGTGCTCTTCTATAATTTGGGCTCCATATTACCAAATTCACATTGAGAGACTTGAAGCCGTTCAAAATAAATTTTTAAAACTTGCGAGATATGTTTTAGCAAGGAACAATATAATTTTATCACAGGACCAGATCATGTCATATTTGGGCATGTCCACTCCTGCAAGTAGAAGGACATACTTCGATGTATTCTTTGTTTACAAGGTCCTTAACAACATCATTTGTAGCATTGAATGCACTAAGTTATTTTCTATTAGAGTTCCTCAGTTCAATACATGAAGTCATTCACCTTCTTCATGTGCCGTATTGTCGTACTTTGTATTTGCAATATTGTCCTGTTAATAGGATGGCTAGAAATGTTAATAAGTTCTGTGTTAGGTTGGATCTTGCTGCTTCCAAAGTTAAATTTAAGGCTCTTGCACAAAGAATAATATTTGAGGTTAGTTAAGTCCTAGGTATAAGTAGTGTTTACTGTTTAAACTTAAAATGTATTTTTATACGTAAATAAATAAATAATAAATAAAAATAAATAATAAATGCTTTGATGATTTCTTTGTTTCCAATGTTTTTCCCCATTGCTTGTGGACAAGTCTCGTTCAGCCATTCTTTAAGGGTGTTGACTGAGGGGACGCACCATGCTACATATTGCTCTACTTCCCACTGTGTTCAAATAATATAAAAGCTGATTAAACACGGAATGACTTCTTTTATTTTAAAATATATTTAAAAGAACCTTTTTTGGATTGCAGGACTCGAAGGGGACTAAGGATGCAATATTTGGTTAAGTTTAAGCATTGCCAGTCTCGGCTTACTTAGAAATAACTACCTAATTAATGATCTAAATGTATACCTACACAATTTACACAGCGTAGAATCCTTGTAAAATACAATAAAGCTGCAAAAGAGAGGGCCACTTTAAGTAAAATAAAATCTTATACACGAATATACAACAAATTAAAACAGTATTTTGTGGGAATTGATAAGTATAATCATCTAGTAGAAGAGAAGACATTTGATTTCACGGTATGCTTTTGCAAGCGGATTAGATTATATATTTGGATTTGATTCTATCCACTATTCCGTCTTCTTCAAAAATTATCTTGGCGGGTGACTTTAATATTAATTTTAATGACAGAGATTATGTAACTACTAACCTGCTTGCAAATATGCTTGTGACATATGGACAAAATATGCATGTTAATGGGCCGACTCGGATCACAGATGGTTGTTCAACTTTGATTGACTATTGTTGTTCAAATTATGAGGAAGCATCCTGCTCAATTTTGAATGCGGGCATCTCTGATCATGAGGCGGTCAGTTGCACTGTAAAACTCCCAAGAATTGCAAGGCAGCAACCCAGACGTAGTCCTGGTAGAGTGTTCAGTTCTCGTAATTTTAATAGGTTTTGTTCCTTGTGTGACGGAGTAGATTGGCAAAATGTGAATTTCAGTTTTGATCCTATTGCTAATTTTTACAATATGTTATGCGATGTATTTAATTTGGCATTTCCCATACAACTAGTTAAGAAAAAAAACAAGAAGCCTAAGCTTTGGCTTACTAAAGGTTTAAGAACATCAGGGAATAATTTACGCTCCTTAAACTACTTAAAAAAATTCAGTAATGATCAAAGTTTTCTTGACTATTGTAATGCTTATCGTAGTGTCTATAGGAAGCTCATTAAATCTGCAAAAAAGGTGTACTATAATAAGAGGCTTTTTGAGGCTAAGAATGGGCAAAAAGAAAGCTGGTCCATAGTTAATGATTTTCGCAAGAACTCAGTCAAAAACAGTCCAAATATTGATCCAGACCACTTGAATACATTTTATTGCAATGTAGCGAATAATTTAACCCAAAACCTGGCATCCCCTTCAGACCCTTTGTCTTTTCTTAAGAATGTTGATAACACCACTGGTACATTTGCTTTTTATGATACAAACATGCATGAAATTAGGACAACTATATCTGAAATAAGGGACAAAAAGTCTAGTGGTGAAGACAAAATCTCCCCGAAAGTGCTTTTGCGGCTACCTGATACGGCTCTCGAAGCGCTGTGCGTTGCTGTCAATAATTCTTGGGTTGAGCATTTCCTGCTTGTTTAAAGTCTTCTTTGGTGGTTCCCTTGTTCAAGGGTAGTGAAACTGATGATCCTTCCAATTATCGCCCAATTTCCGTACTTCCTACCCTATCCAAAGTCATAGAAAAACTCGTGAAGAAAAGGATTTGTAATTATCTTCAATCATTAAAGGTATTAACTGTCAGGCAATTTGGATTTCAGACATCTGGTAGCACCCAGGATGCAATTTACAGTTTTCTTGAGGGTGTTTATTTTGGTGTGAATCAGGGTAGTGTCTCGGCAGCGGTTTTCTGTGATCTGTCCAAGGCCTTTGACTGTGTGGATCACAGAATTCTGCTGTTGAAGCTTGAGAGGTATGGGTTTCGGGGAGTTGCACACACCTGGTTTAAGTCTTACCTTGAGGGTCGATGCCAATCTGTTGCGCACTCGGGTAAAAAGTCCTCTGTTCTGGACATCAATTGTGGAGTTCCTCAGGGTTCCGTTCTGGGGCCAATTTTGTTTCTACTTTATATTAATGACATCGTTGAACTTAATGTTTCTGGAGAATTCACTCTCTTTGCCGACGACACATCGATCCTGTGGAAAAATAGAGGAATTGGGGAGCTACATCAAACTATAGCAAGTGATCTCAAGATCATTAAGGACTGGTTTGCCTGTTACCGTCTTTGTTTAAACCTCAGTAAAACCCACATAGTTGGGTTTAAATGTGATGTTACTGGGCTACTCTTGGATGGCGATCCATTGCCAGAAACTATAGTATCCAGGTTTCTAGGTATTCTAATCGACCGGGAATTACGTTTTGAAGATCATGTGTTGATGCTAGGAAGAAGACTGTCATCAGGATGTTTTGCTGTGCGAGTGGTGAGGGAAGAATTAGGTCCACAACTAGCACGGACAGTTTACTTCTCTTTGTTTGAGTCTCACCTTAGGTATGGTATACCAATCTGGGGTGTTGCAAATCAAGGCCTACTTAATGTGCTTTTTGTTCTCCAAAAAAAAAGCTGTTCGCCTTATTGCTAACATTACTCGTAGGGATTCTTGTAGACCACATTTTGTGACTCAACGGATTTTAACTCTGACTTCCCTTTTCATATTAGAGACGACAACCCTTATCTTTAAAAACCACAACGCACTCCAGGGACCTGCTCCTCAAATTGAGACGCGTCAGGCTCACGTTTTACCTTTACCAATTCCCAAATCTACTTTAGTAAAAAAATCATTAATTTATGAGGGTCGAAAATTTTTTAATCATTTACCAACCAATTTAAAGACAGTGCATTCCGTTGAGACCTTTCGTTGCTTGCTAAAAAAATTACTTTTGAGTAGGGCATATTACACTTTGACTGAATTCTGAATTTGTATAATGTATAATGGATAGAAAATTCTGACACTGATTATTATAATGAGTCTGGGCTTGACAAGTTTGTGAGTTACTTATTTTTTAGGTTTAATTTTTGTTTTTTTTACTTTTTTGTTTTATTGATTGTTTTGTTTTATTGACCATTTTATTTTATTGACCTTTATTTTTACTGGCTTAACTTTTATGCCGAGCTTTGAACTTGGTGATCTATTATAATGATTGTACCACGTCATGTTGTATTTCATTGCTTGTCTCTTTGTTTGTATTTGATTGTTCTGGGTGTTTAGCGTGGTTTAAGTTAAGTTTAGTTAACTTTTGGTGCGGTTCGGCGACTTGCCGGGTATTCTGGGGTGACGGGATATTTGTGTTCCTGGAATTGCCGGAATACTTATGTCTCTGGATCGCCGCCATGCCATGGTTGGAAGTGGGGCCATGAATGTTGATGTTACCTGCTTTTATTTACATACCTACGCTTTGTGAACAAAATTTATGATTTTAGACTAATAAAGCACTTTTTGAATTGAATTGAATTGATAAAGGGTTTATAGGGGACTGAACGTTGATGGTGATGTTGCTGCATGTGTGTTCTGCGATTTCTCAAAGGCATTTGATTGTGTAAATCGTAGATTACTGCTCAAGAAGCTTCTTGCCATATGGGTTTAGAGGAATAGCCCTGAAATGCCTTACCTTATATCATACATAGCATATACAAGGCAATTCGTTAGACTCAGCATGTATTTCAAGGCCCAGTCTTGAGGCAGTTACTGTTTATTATATATAAATGATTTGGCAATCATTGATATTGGTGGCCACTTCACCTTGTTCGTCGATGATGCTACAGTTTTTTGGACGGATCAGAGCACTAAGAATGTCTGATGATATCAAGCAATGGTGTGATTCAAATTCCTTGTCCCTCAATATCAGCAAAACTAACCTACTAAGATTGGAAAATCTCAGTGGTAAAGTTTCTGGGCATGCATATCGATGCGAAGCTAAAGTTTTATGATCATATATAATAATAAAAAGCTTGCATCAGCTTGTTATGCAGTGAGGATGGTTTGACATAATTTGGGGATTTCTATGGCTCGATCAGTATATTTTTCCATAGTGGAATCTAATTTAAGATATATTGTGGCCTTTTGGGGTTACACCACTCAACATCTATCTCTCTCTCTCCAGTCGGTCCCTCACTGCTGAGGATCGTGATTTCCCTCAATATGCTCGACCAGCTGTTTCCATCTTGTTCTGTCCTCTGCGTCTCGAAGAGCTTGACAGAATGAGCGGCCCGTATTTTGTTGAACTTGATCGGACCATCTGGTTGGCGACCTACCTCTCGCTCTTTTTCCAGGAACATATCCAGAGATAATCAGTCTCTCTAGGCTATCCTCACCCCTGCGAGCCACATGACCAAAAAACTGAAGGACACGCTGTAGACAAGTTGATGACAATCTAGTTTTTATCTTAAGTTCATCCAAAATAGAAACATTTGTACGATGAGCCGTCCAAGGAACTCTCAGCATTCGCCTCCAACACCACATTTCAAAAGCGTCGATTTTCTGACGTTCATGAGCACGGAGAGTCCAAGCTTCAGCCCCGTATAAGAAAATGGAGAAAACGAGAATCTTTACAAGTCTTATTTTTATTTTTTTGGAAATTGATCGATCTTTCCATATTTTGGTTAGCCGACTCATGGCACTTTTTGCCATGCCAATGCGTCTTCGAACCTCTGATAAAGTTGTCCACCAGTTCGTATTCGCTTAGACGATCAGTCAATTGCAAGGTGTTAAAGCTATCCACTAACATTACTTTGGTTGACTTTTAAGCCGACTTTGTTGCTCTCGTGTTCTACTCGTCTGAGAAGTTCTATCATCTCTTCCTCCGTTGCTGCTATAAGGGTGGTATCGTCAGCAAATCTTAAGTTAGAGATTTTTTTCCCGACGACTGTTACACCTCCAGACCATCCTTCTAAAGACTCCCTCATGACAAATTCTCCATATATATTAAAAAGGTCAGGTGATATCACGGAGCCTTGCCTGACTCCACGTTCCGTTTGAAATTGCTGTGAGAATTTCTGATCCAAACGAATCGTTGCTGTGTTTGATTCATAGAGGTTCTTTATAAGGGTCACAAGATGGGGAGGGGAGCCCATGTTTATCAAAATGCTCCAAAGTTTGTCCCAGCTAACACAGTCGAACGCCTTCTGGTAATCGACGAAGCAAACCAGCATGGGTACTTGAAATTCTCTAGATTTTTCGATAAGCTGTCTTAAATTTAGTATTTGCTCTCTAGTTCCCTTTCCCTTCACAAAACCTGCCTGTTCATGGGATATTTGGCGATCTAAATAGGCTTTAAGTCTGGTTTTTAGGATTTTTAAAAGAATTTTGCTGGCGTGAGATATCAGTGACAGTGTTCGGTAGTTCTCACATCTTGTAGTAGTCCCTTTTTTAAGTAGTGGAACGTATATTGAAGTGCACCAATCAGCTGGCCATTTTCCTGTGTTCCATAAAGCCGTACAGATAGAGTGTATAATTTGAACGCCCTTTTTGCCCAATATTTGAAAAAATTCTCCTGGTATGCAGTCAATACCTGGCGATTTGTTTTTCTTTAGCGATTGAATCGCCTCCTCAATTTCTGAAAGTAGGATCGCGGGCTCTTTGGGACAATCATTTGGCCATAAATTCTCTGTCGGAGTTTCTTGATTTCTGTACAGATCAGCACAATAAATTCTTCACGTTTCTAAGATTTCGTCAATGTCAGTTTTTAGTTGTCCCTCCTTGTCTAAGATAGACCAGCTTTGTGGTTTGAAATCTCTCGTTAGAATTTTTACTTTATGGAATAAATCTCTAGGTTCATTTCTATTTTCATGTTTTTCTATTTCTGTGCATATCTGGGCAATGTAATTTTCCTTGTCCTTGCGGCATTGTTTCTTGATTTCTTTTGACAGACTTCTATAGTCAGTGTCGGTGCCAGATTTATGCTTAAGATCTTTTCTGCGTTGAATCAGGTCCCACGTATAGCCGGTGATCCATGGCTTACGTTTTATAGTAGTTGGTGATGCGTGGTCTTTCACAGTTTCGATTATCTTATCTTTTAAGTAGTTCCAGCTGTTTTCAGGATCGCTTTCTATTTGATCTAGACACAGTTTATTTTCAAGATCCGTCTGAAAAGCTTGTCCTTTTGAAGGAAGCGGCAACCTGATCTCACCGACCTGCCTACGATTCACAACCTTAAAGCGAAATCTAAAGTTTAGAACCAAGAGCTGGTGATCGCTTCCACAGTCTGCCCCGGGATAGGTTTTACAATTTATGACCGACGACCTCCATCGTGATTTGATCAGGATGTAGTCTATTTGGTTCTTGACTTGGTTATTAGGGCTCCGCCACGTGAATAGTCTTCGGGGATGGTGCTGGAAGAGTGTGTTAGTAACTACAAGATTTTGTTGTATACAAAATTCCACAAGGCGATCGCCTCTCTCGTTTCTTTCGCCCAGTCCAAAATGTCCCATGACATGCTCAACATCCTCTGAGGCCTTTCCCACTTTAGCGTTAAAGTCACATCATAGACTTCTTTAAATGTGTTAATTTTTTTT